>RJWJ010040507.1:0-13942 GCA_004363605.1 Indri indri
TGGATAATAGGTGTGTATTACCTATTTTTAAGTACTTTATATAAAGAGAGATGTTTTCGGCCACGGGTTTAAATCTTTAAACTATGAAGTACATTATTGTTATTCCTACTCAATAAAGGGGTAACATTAAGACTAAATCTATGTGCTTATATTTAGATTGCCACTGATAGTGACTAACTGTGGTTTAGGTGAGGATTATGGCAAAAATGAATCTTGTTAGTCCCTACTCTAGGATTGGAATGTAAGCTCCTTGAAGATAGGCATTTTATTTGCCTTGTCCATGACAGTTATTGGCGGCAGCTAGAGCTGTGCCTGCTCATGAAACATTAGAGCAGTGGTTTTCAACTGGAGATGATTTTGCCTCCTAGGCGATATTTGGCAATGTCTGGAGACGTGTTTAGTTGTCACCGTTGCTGGAGGGGTAACATCTGATGGATAGAGGGCAGGGATGGGCTACTAAACTTCCTGCAATGCATGGGACAGCTCGCCTTTCTCCCTAAAGACTTATTTGGTCCAAAATGTCAATAGTACTGAGGCTGAGAAAGCCTGCAGACGAATCAAGGAAAGAATGGGTAAGGGATATAAAATTATAATACATCGCATATGTTAACGTTACCTGCAGAAGTACTGCCACTCTAAGAGGGAGCTTTAAATACCTTTTCCTGTTTGGTAAATTCATACCTCGTACAGCGAAAGGGTTTGACGAGCATGGCTCAGTTATTGGTGGGAAACTAAGGGTAAAAATCCAACTCTTTGGCAGTAAATTGTGTCCTTTTTTTCCCCTTGCTTCACATGGTTCTTTTCTTTCTCCACGTGGGAGGAATTAGTTTAATACACTAGAGGATCTTTTTATTTAGTATATACAGTTTCTTTTTGGATCCTGATGCTCTCTGAAGCTAGTTCCTTGTTGCCCCTGGTCTTGTGTTGCCTTTTCTGCCTTTTTCTTTTCATTACGTTGCTTCCTCCTATGGAATTCCACTTTTAAGCAAACGTTGCTTACAGAACGACATTATGAGATGCTATTATTATATAACTTCACTCCTAACAAAATTCGCATTCTGCCTGAATGTGATAAAGTGATTATCATAAGATGGCAGATGCCTTGGGAGATTTGAAAGTTGGGTTGCTGTTCTTTTCCCCTATGTTATTTTTAGCAACTGAAAATGCAGTAATTAGGATGTAATTGACACTTTTTTTGGTGATGCACCAAATGGGAGAAAACTGAGAATTTTATCTACCTCCATCGTGGCAACAGGGTTATGGCCCAAGCAAGTATGTTTGTTTCCGCAGGCAAGGTCCTAACAGTGTCATGGTCAAGAGCAGGGAGTCCGAAGCCAGCCTGCCTGCCAGGGTTGGAGTCCCAGCTCTGTCACTCACAGCACCATGGCGTGAAGCTGAATATAGCTTTTCTCACCCAAAAAAAGCTCTTGCCCTTGAATTCCTCTCACTGCAAATAACCCAGCCATCTTATTGGATGGGAGGTTGGAGGTGGAAGGAGGGAAACAGCCAAACCCCCAAAGCACCAAACTAAAACAAGAAGCAGATCCTCCAGGGTCTTGGAGAAGGAAAAAGATGTGCAGCGGACCTATGTGTGACATCTCCCTTTTTCTTCTACTGACTTGAGACAATTTTTTTTTAAACTTCTAGTGTTTTAGGGGACTGACGACCAGCCCTTTGAATGATTTCTTATCTATGCAGACCATCATTTTGATTTCCAGCAATGTGTTTATTACAACAATGTGAAGGGACAAATGAGCTGTTCTGTGATATTTCTAGTTAAATGATTTTACCTGGAGGAAACTTCTTTTAAGCCTGGAAATTGGAATGGGACTTTATGGGAAGGAAATGCCAGCTTAGGTAAATATTATGATTTATATCCCCCAACAGATCCCAACGGGTGGCAAAGAAAGGTGGCTTAAAAACATGTTGGGTGGGAGGCTGAGAGATGCGGTGACTCAGTACAATAAATTTTGGATGGGGAACTTGTCATTTTTATTACTGTTTCCCTAATGTTAACAATATTTATTTTTCATGCTGCATTGCCTAGCTAGACATATGGCAGTGATATAAGTAACTTGTAGAAGATATTTAGACACAAATTCATTTTTATTGGGAAAGAAATGCCCTCTATGGTTTTTCTAAATGTTCTCATCTGCCCCAACCTTCTATTCAGCACCCTGTAACTTTCCTTCTCTGCCAGATAACCATTTTTCTTCTTTGCTACTTCCTGCCTGTCCATACTTTGAAACAAAAACCCCAAAGGTTTAATTCTGATTGGCCCTTCTTTCTCCTTATTTAGGCTATGGTGTAATTGATTTTTTTTTCCCCTTTTCTTCTTTAAATGGGAATTAGGGGAAGAAGGAAAGGGAGAATGGAAATAAGAGTGTTTTTTCACTTGTGCATAAAGTATTAGTTTGTCTACCATTGTCATTTTGTATGTGCATGTGTATACTGTATCTTCATAAATTGTATGTAAGGAACATGTGTACCTGTAAATATATTTTTGCATCTATTTTTAATTTTTTAAACTGCTTTATTGAAGTATAATTGACATGCAATAAACCATATCTATTTGTAGTGTACATTTTGATAAGTTTGATATATCTACACCTGTGCCACCATCACCATAATCAAGACAGTGAAACCATCCATCACTTCCAGAAGTTTTTTCTGCCCTTTTGAGATCCCTCTCTTGCACCGCTCCCTTCTCACCACCTCATTTGTAGGTAACCGTTGATCTGCTTTCTGTCATTTCATGTAAATGGAATCATGTAATATATACTTTTCTAAAAAAAAAAAAAATCAGGATTCATTCCCTTGGCATAATTAGTTTGCAATTCACTATGTTGTAGCATATACTGGTAGTTCATTCCTTCCTGCGGCTAACTACTGGCCTGTTGCATGGATACACCACAACTTTTTTTGACCTGCTGATGGATATTTGGGTTGTTTGTAGCCTTTGGCTATTGCACATAAAACTGCTAAAAACGTTTGTGTATAAAGCTTTGAATGGACATAGGCTTTCATTTCTCTTGGATAAATCCAAGGAGTGGAATATCTGGATCATGTGGCAGGTGTATGCTTAACTTGTTGGGAAACTGACAAATGTTTTTCCAAAGTTAACGTACTTTTTTACGTTCCCACCAGCAACATACAAAAGTTCCACTTCCTCTCCATCCTTGCCAACTCTTGAGATGGTCAGTCTTTTTAATTTTAGCCGTTCTAATAGATACACAGTGGTATCTCATTGTGCTTTTCATTTGCATTTCCCTAATGAGTAGTAATGTTGAACATTTTTCATGTGCTTACATTCCATATATATATATTCTTGGGTGAAGAGTCTGTCCTTTTTTTTTTTGCCTAATTTTTATAAATTTAAATTGTCCTATTGTGTTTTGAAAGCTTTTAAATGTATTTTGGATACAAGTTCTTTCTCAGTATTATCCTTTGCACATGTTCTCTTCAGTCTGTGACTTGTCTTTCTGTTCTCTTAATAGTGTTTTTCAAAGAGAAGTTTTAATTTTGATGAAGTCCAGTTTATCAATTTTTCTTTTTATGGATTGTGCTTTTGGTGCTGTGTCAAGAAATCTTACCTAATTTAAGGTCACAAAGAGTTTCTTTTATATTTTCTTCTTGAAGTCTTATAGTTTTAGGTTTTCGCTTAGATCTGTGATCCATTTTGCATAAATTTTTATGTAAGATATCAAGTAGGGATTCAAGTTAATTTGTGCATATGGATGTCTAGTTATTCTAGTATCATTTGTGGGAAAGAGTATTCTTTCTCCTAAATTGTCTATTGAGATGATCATATAGTTTTTCTTCTTTAGTTTGCCAGTATAGTGAATTGCATTGCATATATACATATATTTTTTAAATATTAAACCAATGTTATGTTTCTGTGATAAACCCAACCTGATCATGATGTAATATCCTTTTATTTTATCTAAATTGAATTTATAGGCATAAAATTTTTCATAATATTCTCTTATCATCTTTCTAATGTCTTTAGAATTTGCAGTGATTCTGCAGTCACCTGATTCCTGACATTGGTTATTTGCGTTCTCTCTTTTATTTCCCAGTCATTCTCGCTAGATTTATCAATTTTATTTTTCTTAAAGAACCAGTTTTGGATTAATTTATTTTCTCTGGTCTTCTGTTTTCTATTTCATTGATTTCTGCACTGATCTTTATTATTGTTGTTTTTCTGCTTCTTTGGGTTTAATTTACTCTTTTTTTCCCCTAGTTCTTTAAGGTACAGAGTGAAGTTTTTGATTAATGATCTTTTTTCTCTTCTATTAATAATATAGGTGTTTAGTTGTATAAAATTCCCTCTAAGTGCGGCTTTACTTACGTCTTTCAAATTCTGATACATTGTACTTTTTTATTACCTTCAGTTCAAAATGCTTCCTAATTTCTCTTTCTATGGGATTTTCCAGATATCTTTCTCTTATTTTTAATTGAAATTTTATTGTAACCAATGAATATACTCTGTATGACTTGAGCCCTTTTAAATTTATTAAGATTTGTTTCGTGGCCCAGAATATGGTTTATCTTGGAAGAAAAGTGGTCCATGTACACTGGGAACATGTGGTCTGTTACTTTTGGGTCGAGTGTCATTTAGGTGAAAGATATGCCAATTAGGTGAAGATGGTTGGCAGTTTTGTTCAAATTTCCTGTATCCTAACTGATTTTCTACTTGTTCTATGAGATATTGAGACAGAGATATATAATCTCTGCTTATAGTTTGGGACTTGTCTATTGCATTTTGCAGTTCTATCAGTTTTCTCTTTGTGTATTTTGGAGCTCCGTTATTAGATCCATTAACGTTTAGTATTGTTTTGGCGTCTTGATGAATTGACATTTTTATCACAATGAAATGACCTTCTTTATCCTTGGCAGTATTCTTGGCCTTTTTAAATGTTTAAAAAAATTTTTTTATGTGTCTTTGTTTTTTTATGAAACATTTGAAGAGGGATGAGTTAAAGGATTTCAACCTTTTAAACATTCTTAATATCTTGCCAGATTGCTCTCCAGAAAGGCTATACAGATTGATACTTTTCTAGGTATTCTTTAAGTGTTTATAAACTTAGGTGATCTTGACAGGTAGCAAGATTAACTGAACTGTACAATTCTATTAATCACAGGATAAAATATAATACCATTTGTGTAACTTGTTTTACAGAATATAAAAATGCTATGTATATTTTTTGTTATCGCTTTATATCTATTGTTTTATAGGCATAAATGTAAAAAAATTCTTATTTTTGTAATAGGGATATTTAAGAGGATTTGATTTCTTTAAGTTTGATTAATCTTTTCTATGTATTTTTTGTGGCATCTTCAATTAATGTCTCAGAGATGGTTTTTCAAAATTCTATGCTTATATTTGGTTAGATGGAATGTTTAGCTTAAATACATTAATGTGCGGAAAGAAGTTTTATATATAAAACCAGATGTTAGTAAAGGTACATTCTAAGATTGGATATGAAGTATTGTTTGTTTAGATCTGATCGGGTTTTGTAGCTGCTTAAGCTTTGTTAGTACAGAGTGTAAATAGTGGTTAATAAGTGATCCATTTGATGTATATATCTTTTTTGATATGTAAAGGTATTCCCTAGGGAAGTTTTACATGTTCATTAAGAAATGCACAACACATTTAACACTCTTTTATAAAAAATAAACTCAGAGAGAGGTGACCCGTTTGTAATTCTGAACTATCCCTTTCACACAGGAGTCTTCCAGAGCCTCTCATGACCTATGAGTTACATGGAGATTTCATTGTTCCAGCCAGTAAGTATTATATAGAGGTACATAGAAGCAGTTTTGTGGTTGATAAGTATTATAAACCAAAAATTTCCACATGAAAATTTTAACTTCATTGTTATTGCAATCTGTATTAAAAATAGAAATCAATTTAGAAGATATTTCTCCTCATTTTAGAAGGTGACAAAAGGAACGCTATATACATTCATTAACGAGGATTAATTACTGCTTATTGTGTGCTAGTCACTGGTAGATACTGGATATGTAGAGCTAGGACAGGATTCCTGCCCCCATGAGCTAGTTCTGCAGCAAGTGTTGGGGCATACACACTTCTCATTATACCATAAAATATATAATAATGGCATGAGCAAAATGCTAAGGGGATACAGACGTGTTTAACTTGCAGAAGGTTGGGGAGGTGAGCAGATTTGGAAAGAGTAGTAGGTTGGAGATAGCTTCATATAGAAAGATATTTAGTTGTGAATTACAGACAGAAGGAATATTATGAGATAATGCCAGAAGCTCAAACAGTATTTGATGGAGAGTGAATTATATGTGATGAAATGTTAAATGAAAAAGGCCTATAGTTGGGTAGAATTTTGTGATTAAATTTTTTGTGAGTCATACTCATTGGAGGCTTTCTTGTTTTCTATTATCATACAGCTCACTTTCTATATTCAACACATGCTGTTTAATCATCATAGTCTTGTAAAGTACACTGGCGTTAGGTATTTAATGGTTAAGGAAATGAAGGTTGAGACATGTTAAGTAACTTGCCAGATTACAGGGAACCTTATTTGAAATTCAAACCCCAGTTCCACTAGCTAAAACTTGCAGTATTGGTTTTCACAGGTGCACTGACAGTAGCTGTAATTGTATTTTCATTTCCTTTTATTTTCTCCCCTTGGATGTATTCCATTGCTTAATCTTTTGAAAAACTTAGAGGCATTCCTTTGGGACCCATGTTACTACTGCCTGAACATTGCTTTAAATGTTATCTTCTTGTGAGGTCTCTGCTCCAGCCAGAGTAAAGGTTCTTAGTATGTTGCAGAAAGAAGCAATGTGTAGGGCCCAATTAGACTGTACATATAAAATAGGCTTTTGGAAAAGGCAAAAATAGAGTTCTATTCACTTTTGTTTTCACATGGAAGAGGATTTTTTTTTTTTTTTTTTTAAAAAGAGAATTTGTGCGATCAAGGGAGTGGGGGAAAGTTTTCTTGGCAAAAACTCAAGCAAATGCTTAGTTGTTTTGATTTCTTCCCTGTGGCATTTTTGGCAAACTGGGGAAAGCGAAATTAAACTTAGTTGGAGGACAATTGTTTCATGTTGTTTGCCTTAGAGACTGGAAAAAGCAAAAGAGTGCCAGTTTTACTCTAGAATCCTTTGAGAATTGGAAAAAGATAAAGCGATTATGGAATAAGGTTTTAAATTACCACAAGGGAGTGTCATTAGCGTTGTCATCATGCCCCATGACCGAAGGCAGTGCATTTGGAATTCAAATATCAATGTATTTTACTGGATGAAGAAGTTCCTAAGAGGTAGGAACTTACTTCTTAATAGGTAATAAAGTCCATGGGCATAGGAAATGCGTTTAAAGAGTTTGTTGAAGGTATCTTTGAACAGTGTGGTAAAAGGATTGTGTAAATGCAAAAGGGATCGTCACCTATTGGACCAATACCTTGTGTCTTGCTTCCTGACTTCGTGGGGATGCTGTAATAGCATTTGAATAACAGGACTGTTAGAAGGAAATACTGTCGCTGCTGTGGTTACTGGCATGGATTTGCACCTAAGTGCAGTTGTGGTTGGAGTGGAACCTGCAGTAACATTATTTAATGAGAAAAAGTACATGCATTCAATGGTGTATTTTAGGGGCCAACATTTGCAATGTAGACTTTAATTTTTTATTTTAATCTCTTGTGAGTACCCTTCTCTGCACTCACTGCCTCTCTGAGGAAGAGTGTGGGAGCAGATCCTCTAATCTTTTGCATATGTACTTTTAAGTATTGAATAAAAGTTACAGAAATCAGGTGGCCAAAATTAGTCTCCCCTTTTGAATATTGTTAGAAAATTGGGATTGTGGTTAAGCTCTCATTTTCCGTTAACAATGACACAGCTTACCTTGTTTTGCTAAAGTGTCTGTTCGCTGAGCTGACTGCTAAAATTACTAAGCATCGCCAGTCTTTGTTACCGCCTCTCACACCAGCCTGGAAACTAATTTTTGATTCTTCTCAGTCATGTGCGGTGGTTTCCATCTGTTCTGTGGTGATGAGATTGTCTCTTCTACCCTCCCTGCTGAGAGTTTCAAAGGTTTCTCCTGGGTCCCTTCATTTTCTCTCATCAGTTTCTTTCCCAGTTTTCTGTTGAGAATGTCTGTGTTGATTTCTGGAGTTCATGATACAAATATGAGTTTGGTTTCTATTTCGTCACCACAAAAAGCAAAATTGTTTTGTTCCTTCTACGATAATCTACTTTCTGACTTACTGTTCAGTGTTGAATGCATTGGAAAAATTAAAAAAAAATTTTTTTCTTAGAGAAAATTAAGAGAATTAATTTAACTGTTAGCTCCAAAATACACTTGCTAAAAGGAACTAGAGACCATCCATCTTGTGAGAGACTATGATGGAATTTTGGTGTCGAAATTCATAAGTTTACTTGGTCTACGCGGGAATGCAAAAGACTGTGTTCCCTACAGGAAGGCTGGGACGCATCTGCGTGGATGCATTATTGCATGACATTCACCTTTGAGAATGTTGCAGTCCACGGTCTGTGTGTCAGCCTTTTGGGCTCAGAGTCCTTGGTATAACATTGTGGTAAGAGCGGGCCTGTGCTTCACGTGGTAAACTTAGTATGACAATGATGGCTAAAGCTGGGATGCCTGTTGTTGCATCATATGAAAAATCTCTCAACTGTCATGCAAACCAGAACACTTGTGCTGCTATGGCCACTATATTTTCTTCCCATAGTCAAGGTTCCTGGGAAGCAAAATCATAACCATAAAGTTCTTTAGTCATTTATCATGAGAAACATAACTATTATAGGATACAAGACATTGGTGTTTGCCTAACCAGAATGTTCTATCCTTTTGGTAAAACAGCATGGGAAGCAAGACTAAATCACATGGTTCTTGGCAGAGAAGGACTCAGGAACTGAATGCTAAATGGCATCCATCTCTCTTAGCTTGATGTATTAATTTCACAGTAGATGGGAACTCCATAGAAGAACTGGAACACTCGATGTCCGTTGACTGAAGCCCTTTGTCCCTTGAGAAATGCTTGGATGGTTACTGCTAATGCCTTTCTAAAATTACAGTGTTATTGACTTTTGACATTTAGATATTGAAATAATTTAATATTTATCTGCCTGTATGTCTTTGAAAAGCTCCAGGATCGTATCTTTTTCAGTCTCCATGAGTTGGCACAGCATCACCAGCAGATGGGCATTACAGTGTGGTGGACGCCGATTGGTAGTTTCACAATTAAAATGCTTTTTCTGCTACAGTAAACTCCTAATTCCCTGGCACGTGTCAGGAATTTGGTGTTATGATTAATTTAGTATCCTAGATTTTTAAAAAAAAAGTTAGGCCTTTCATTCTTTATCAGTCAATATCAATTAAAATACAATAAAATGCATATGGCATGAGCAACTGAAGCTAACTTCTTCTTAGACAACTTTTTTTTGAGTATCTTAAAGATATTATGTTGTAGCCATATATAATGCTTGGTAATAGAAAGCTCTGACAAACGTCAAAATAAAACAAAATAGAGGAAAAAGTGGTTGTATTTTAAAAGCCTTACTGAAAAATACCTCTCTGAAGAGGAACAAGAAGAGGGGAAAAAGCAGACTTGGAAAAATGTATGTGTGATTTCAGAAGAGACAGGGGTAGCTTAGTGGGAGAGGGACTGGAGAGAAAGTGAAAAAAGGTTTGACTCTGTTTCTCAAAACTTATTAAAGGAAGAACCTTATCCCTAGAGGGTGGGAAACTATTTCTCTAGCTCATGTAAGTTATAAATCCTAAAATATTAAAATGAGGTTTTCATTGGAGAAAGATGATTGTTAATGAGCAGATAGATTCATAAGTGAGAGCTAGCTTTTTAGGGCAAAGTTTTCAAAAATTTTTCCATTTTCAAAGTATAAAATTCTTGTCCTCAGCAGTTATCCTTTCATTCCTTTGGAATTTTTGACTATTTTTCAGAGTCTCTGCTTTAATTGTATTTTTTTAAATCAGAGCTGTGAATTAAACCTGTTATATATTTATATTTTCTCCAGCATTGATTGGATCTTGATTTTAATGCCAGATTAAGAACTGGATTATAATTTATTACCTAACACTTCATTCATTCATTCATTCATTCATTTCCCCTTTGAAGGAATATTACCTAACACTTTAGACAGTTGTACTTTTGTTTTTGATAATAAATTTAGTTTGTATCTAAAATATTTTTATTACATAATATGATTTAATTGTGTTCTTCTTTATCACGTGCTTTTTAATTTCTTAGCCTTTTTGCTTCCTTTTTCTTTAGCAACAACTCTCAGTATCCTCTATTGTAAAACCTCAGTTCTCACCCTGAGACACTGTTATCGGGAGTTTAAATGGGAACAAACTTAACTTTGCAAACATTGGAAACAATCCAGATATTCCTAAAATTGTTGGTGTGGTGCTACATTAGTGACATGGAAAGATATCCATGATTTATTAAATGGGCTGTTTCTACATTTCACTATAAAAAAAAGGAAGGAAAACTATGAAAGCATTAAACCTAAGATTTACTAGCTTATCTTAGGGTAAGATTTATTGCTGATAATTTTAATATAGGTGAACTTTTTATTGAAATGTAACATGTGCAGAAATAGGTATACAGCTTATCGAATTTTAACAAAGTGGAGATATCCTTGTAATCAGCCCCCGGATCAAGAAATCAAACATCATCAGAACCTCAGAAGCCCTCTCTCACACCCAGGTAGTCACTGTCCACCTCCATGAAGTGTGACCACTCTCCCAGCAATGTGGCTTGGGGTCGTTGTCTTTGAACTTCATGTAAATGCGACCAAACAGAATATCCTCTCTCGTCTCTGGCTGCTTTTGCGCCTCTTGCGATACTCGTCCACGTTGTGTGAAGCAGTCGTTGTCATTGCGTTCTGTTGTAGGAATATACCACAGTGTAGTTGTTTATTCTACTGTCAGCGGATGTTTGGGTTGTTTCCAGTTTGGGGCTATTACATAGAATGCTGCTGTGAATATTCCAGTATGTGTTTTTCAGTGAATATTTATGTGCATTTCTCCTGGTTATATACCTAGGAGTGGAATTTTTGGGTGATAGGGTATGTGTTTGCTCAGCTTTCGTAGACCCTGCCAGACAGTACCCTGTGGTGGCTGTGCCATTTAGTTATTCCCACCTAGTTGGTGCCTGGAAGTTCCAGTTGCCTCGTATCCATTGCCCAAGTATGTGAGCATTCATTCAAAGCCACTGTAGGGGCTGAGTAGCAGTCTCTCCTTCTGGTTTTAATTTCTGTTTCTCTAATGTAGATTTAGCCCGTTTTGTGTTCTTATTTTTTTATTTTTTTGGTCATATGAATAAATATTTTGTGAAGTTCTGTTCCAGTCTTTTGCCTGTTTTTCTGTTAGGTTGTGTCTGTCTGTCTCTCTCTTTTTCTGTTTGCAGAAATTTGCAGGAGTTCTTTCTAGTCTGATTGCATGTTATTTTTCATATATATGTTTCAGATTTTTGGTGATTTTTTACTTGAATATTTTCTCTCTGTTTAAAATTTTAGCAGAGCATGTATTTAATTTTTATCATAAGAAAAAAGATAAAACTGTTATTTTGAAAAAATAAATGCCCCTGTCTTTTTCTGTGTTACTTCTCTTTGCCGTTACCTTCGGTGTCTTGCTTTTTGAATGTGTTCTGAAGTCCCGCTCTGCACTCCCTCTCCAGGAGCTCCTCCTTTAGCCTCCCAATTTTGGTAAAAAGGGGCTTGCAGTTGATAAATTTAGCCGTGTCCAGGATCCCTTCTCCCAGTCTTTCCATTCTGAACTGTCGATACCACTCGCAGCACCCAGTCTGTGCAGGCTTTCTCGCTTGACTTCCTGGTGACACTGAACCTCTCTGGTCCCTCCCAACCCGTCCTCCTCCTCCATTTGCTTTGCCTGCTTGTCTTAGCCCTGGGGTTGGCCTGTCCCCTGGATGTCTTTGGAGCTCTTGTCCCCACAGTGCCCCCGGTTAGCTTTCTGAAGTTGTAGGCAGCTTCAGCCACGTGCTAGAGGTCACATTTTCTGGAGAACGTTTCTAGACTTGGTCTCTAAAGCCTCCCGTATCCTCCCTGCTGGATACCAGCCCCTTGAAAATCATCTCCACTGTCATCTTCCTCCTCACGCCAGCTGTGCCTTTGGCGCTGCCGTCTGCCAGTGGAACTGGTGGAACTCCCAGACAACCCAGACATGGAACTCTGGTCATCTCTGCCTTCCTGTTCCTCATCCACTGCCAGTCTGCTGCTAAATCCTGTCAGTTCTACTTTTTCCATCATAGCTCTTACATAATAATAGCAACACAAACGACAACAGTAATAATAGCTAACGGTGGTTGAGTGCCTATTCGTGCCAACCACTGAGGCTAAGTGCAGTGTTTTAATTTCATACTGGCCTTTTGAGATGTTGTTATCTTCATTTTACAGATGCAGAAACTGAGGCACAGAGAGGTTAGGTAACTTGCTCAGGGCCACTCAGCTATCAGTTGGAAGCAGTGGCTCTGACTCTAGGCTATAAGGATGGTCCTCAGTTTTCAACTATACGATGGGTTTATTGGGATGTAGCCTCATCATAAGGTGAGGAGCATCTGTACTTCTGTGGTCTGCTTCTTTTTTTTTTTTAATTTTATTTTAATTTTTATTTTTTTATTTATTTTTATTTATTTTTATTTTTTTATTTTTTTTTGAGACAGAGTCTCACTCTCTTGCCTGGGGCGAGTGCCGTGGCGTCAGCCAAGCTCACAGCAACCTCAGACTCCTGGGCTCGAGCAATCCTACCGTCTCAGCCTCCGGAGTAGCCGGGACTACAGGCATGCGCCACCATGCCCGGCTAATTTTTTTTTTCTATATATATTTTTTTAGCTGTCCAATTAATTTCTTTCTATTTTTGGTAGAGACGGGGTCTCGCTCTTGCTCAGGCTGGTCTCGAACTCCTGAGCTCAGGACGATCTGCCCGCCTCGGCCTCCCAGAGTGCTAGGATTACAGGCGTGAGCCACCGCGCCCGGCCTGTGGTCTGCTTCTTTATTTGTAGTTCTGCCATCTACCCCTTCCTTCCTATCACTTCATTCCCAAATAGCATTTCCCTCCTAACTTGCTCTTTGTCCCCCATTCTAATCCATCCTTCAAAAAATGTCAGGTTTACCATCCCCAAATTTAACTCTATTCGTATCCCTTCTTTGCTTTTATTTTTAGTGACTAATTTAGAAGCCAACAGTAGAGACAAATTCTTCAAACTGGCCTTTTTTTTTTTTTTTTTTTTTTTGAGACAAAGTCTTGCTTTGTTGTCCTGTGTAGGGTACACTGATGTCATAGTAGCTTACAGCAACCTCAAACTCCTGGGCTCAAGCCATCCTCCTGCCTCAGCCTCCCGAGTATCTGGGACTACAGGCGCGCACCGAGACGCCTGCCTGATTTTTCTGTTTTTAGTAGAGACAGGGTCTCACTCTTGCTCAGGCTGGTCTTGAACTCCTGAGCTCAAGCAATCCTCCTGCCTTGGCCTCCCAGAGTGCTAGGATTACAGGCTTGACAAATTGACCTTTTCACACCAAAGATGGCCTCAGGCTGCCACTCGAGGTGCTGTCTCTGCATAGGGGCTGTGCTTGTCATCTTGCTGTTTGCTGCGTCTGGAATGTGACTCCAGCCCCTCAGTTTGCCTTTCCTTGGACTCATTCCCCAGGCTCAAGTGAGACCCTTCCTGAGCTTCTGGGCCAGCTCTGTGTGAACCTCCAAAGCAATTTCTAACCTTCCTTTCTGTTATGGTAAACCTAGCACCCAATTCTCATCAGTCATGTCTTTGACACCCCTGAAAACTCTAGCATAATCCTCAATAACAAGCATCTTATTGATTTCTTTGATAATTTTCCAATCAAGAACACAATAAAGGGGATTCAAATACATCGTTAATAAGAGTCACAGATAATTAATTCCAAAGTTTAA
>RJWJ010040508.1:0-13946 GCA_004363605.1 Indri indri
AGCACAAAATAGACTAAAACAGGGACACACAGTATCTCAGCCGCTGTTGGAAGGACCTTTCCAAAATGCAAAATGCGAGAGAAGGTGCCATTCTTCTGCTCAAAACCCTCCAAGGGCTCCTGGACAGGTGTCTCAGGGTGGGGGGTGATAAGAAGTCAATGATGTCATAGGCACCCGGTGCTTGATACACGCCAGGCACCGTTCTAGGCACTGTACACATGTTAACTCTTTGAATCCACACCACTTCCCTTTGAGGTAGGTACTATTATTATTTCCACGTGGCTGATGAGGAAACAGAGAGAGACACACCACTTCCCTTTGAGGTAGGTACTATCATTATTTCCATGTGGCTGATGAGGAAACAGAGAGAGACACAGCCAGTGAGCGGCGGGACCAGGTTTGGGATCCAGGCTGCCCAGCTCCCAGTCTCCTGCCCTCTAGACCATATGGCACGGCACAGGCTACCCATCATCTCCTCTCTAACGCTACCTCCGTGGCCTGCCCACCCTCCCCCACCTGTCTCCACCCCTCTCCACATCGACCCAAACGGGCCATCTTCTCTTTCATGCCTTTGGGCCTTTGCACAAGCCTCTCCTTGTACTTAGCTCTTCCAGCACCCTTTTCTCCTTTGGGAATTTCTGTTGATGCTTCAAAACCCAACTTCAGCGTCAGCCCCTTTGTGATCCTTTCTACAACTCCCGCAGAAAAGGTTCACTTTTCCGGTCCCTGTGCTTTCCCTGGACCTGGTGCGTGTCTCAGTTAAGGAGCGGATCTCTGAAGGCTGCAATTAGTCTTGTCCTGTCTTCCCACCTTGACTGTGAGCGTCTCTGGGTCAGGGTCAGTGTCTGTTTGATCTCCGCGGTGCTTGGAATATATAATAGGCTGGCCAGATTGCAAGGGTCCAGCCAGGAGCAGGGGCAGGCGGTGTCTCGCCATCTGATTCCAGCCCCCCGCCCAGTGAGGGTCTTCTCTCTGGTGCAGCAGGCCCTCGCCTCGCCGGGCTACAGCTGCCATTTTTAAAACTGCAGAGGACGGCGTGTCTCCAACTGCACAGGCGACACTGGTTTATTCTCCTCTGCTTCCTGCACACTACCACATGGTCTGTCCCAGAGTGGGCACTCAGGGAACGCTCGCGTGAATGAGGGCGTGAGTGAGGGAGTGAGTGAGGCCCCGTTCTCCGGGTTCCCTGACAAGGACTCTGTCTGGCTCATGTCCTCTTTCCACTTAAAGACGCCTGGATCTTTCATAACTCCACTTATGCAGGAGGTTAATTCAAGTGCTTTCCAGCTTAGCAAGCAATAAACAATTTGGCGTTGTGGTGAGTTATTCTGTGTGTCATATTTATGGATTGGAAGTGGGGGAGGGGTTGGGGGCGTTATTAAGTTCAGTGTTACAGGGAATGTTACATGCCCTTTTTTAATTACTTTCCTCTCTTTAATTAGATGTTGCAAGGTGGGGTGGGGGTGCCCCAGGGAGGGAGACTGTCAGTCATTGCAGAGAATAAAGGTGTCGGTGGCATCTTGCCATCTGATAGGACATCAGCCCTCTGCGGGAGTCGGGGCAGGTGGGGGAAGGGGCTGCCCCCCCTCTAGAAGGGACTCTGAGAGCAGAGAATCCTGAGGGCATCCTTCTTCATCCTTCTCTCTCCCTGTCTTCCCACCTGATTCTCTGTTTCCACCTGCTGGGAGCGGTTCCAGCCTCCTGCCTGCTGTGCACGCCCTCTCCTTGCTGACTCCACCCAAAGGTCACAAGATGAGCTGCTGTCTGCACTGCACATGCCCCTTTGCAGTGGTGCAACATGGGGACCACCCTGGGGACCTCTTCCTCAGCCTAGCAGGTGACAAGCTCCAGGGCGGGGCTTCCTCCCCAATAGACGTCTAATATTACACTTCCATCCCCAAGTTCCCTGCTTGGGGGCATCCAAACCAAATAACACGGGTGAGCACAGTGCTAGGCGCTTCCCCTTTACCTCATTTGACCTCCTGGTGACCCTGGAAGGCACTGCCTGCGATCCGTGGTGAGCAACTGGCCAGAGTTACACAGCTAGAAAGCGATACCCTCGAATCTTTGATCCCCTCGAATCTTTCCCCAGCCCTGCTGCAGCTTAAATAGAGTTTCTGCACACGGAGAGCATGAGCTGCCGCTTCCCAGAATGGACTAGAAGCCACAGGAGCAGCCAACACAGCTGCTCTGGCTGCATCAGGCATCTGAGGGTGGGGAGGGTTCCTCCAGGACCCGGCTGATGGGGACCCGGCGGGGCCCACCATCCCTCACACACGCCGGCTTCCCGTGCCAAGTCTCTTCCTCTTCTCCCCACTGCCTGTGGGGAGACGAGCTCCAAACCCAGCCCATCTGCTGCATATTCCTGAGACTCCCGAGACGATCCAATTCCGCACACCAGATGGGAAATAGCATGTACATTTCGGATGGTGATTAGTGTTTTTGTTTTTTTCCCCAAACGCTCGCGTTAATGGAGCTCCTTCCTGAAAGTAAATTGGAAAGACTTCAGTTTGACGGAGTCTAGGCGACCTCCACCTCCCCCCGCCCAAATGCGAACATGGCTTTTCCGGGCTCTGTGTGCAGGGACCTCGCCCCACCTCTGCCCCTCTGCCCAGGCCCGCCGTCTGCGCTGACCAGGCCTTCATGCTCTGCAGTGCAGAGCAGGGCAGAAAACAGGCTTTCCAGGCTGCAAAAGGACTCTTCATCGAGCCTGGTAATTTCCAAGGCAAATAACTCCAGGTGAGAGGTCCTTTAGCTATGGGGACAGAGGGCCAGCCAGGCCTCCTTGAAAACACCTTTACACACCCATGAACTCTGACTGAGAAAGGAGTTAGGATTTGATAGATAAATCTGAACTTTTCTCAGCATTTATGCCTTAGGAGAAAGTTCATATATAATGCCAAATTCTTAAAGGCTAGAACTTGTACCTTTCTATATATCTGAGCCAACGCATAGTGCATCGCAGGTGTCGACAGATGCCGGCTGAATGAATGAGTGAATGAATAACAAGGTAGATAAAAGTATTTCTGTACATGCAGTTACATACAATATTCATTTTCTGGGATATTTGTTAATTCACACACTACTACTACTTCTCCCCAAATCAAGGAACTGAAATTAAGAAAATACATATTTTATATAATATACATGCATATGTATAAAATATATATAAAACATATTTATATAACATACATATTACATAAAAGACACTTGGCAGTACGTTCACATGTTGTCTCGCTCAGCTTTCATAACTCGGGGGAAACCGTGGTTGGTTCCGAGAGGTCCCATAACGTGGCCGGGGTCCCACGTGTAGTGAGCATCAGAGGGAAGATGGGTCCAGGTGTGGCTCGCCCCAAAGGACACAGGAACCCAGCGAAAGGTTTGGAATGGGAAGTAGATGATCCAGATTGTGCTTTTAAAAATGGCTCCGCCTTCCCTGAATCGGGTGGATGGGGGCCAGAGAGCCCGGGGGCTGGGGGACCCGCTAGGAAGGGCCTGGTGAGGAGAACAAGCTCATGGTGACAAGGGCCTGGCCTCAGATGGCGGTGGTGAAAGCAGAAAAGGTGATATTTCACAGGAAGTAGCCACAGGCCTCTAGCAGGTGAGATGTGAAAGATTAAGGAAGCTGGGACGGTGACAATGCAGTCCCAGGCACAGGCAGGTCTGGAGGAAGAATTTGGGACCACTGGGCTGGAGACCTACACAGATCTTCCGCTGGAGATAAGGCTTTTGCGCTTGGAAAAGAAGCAGAGGTTGGAGATACAGATTTGGGAGTTTCATCCCCATGGGGGAAGAAGGAAGCTGTGGAGAAGAATGAGATCCCTGTGAGTGTAGGCTCAGGAGAGGTGACGCCAAGAACAGACCCTGGAAGCCCAGTTACCCAGGGAGGGAAAGGAGTCAGGACGAGGGCGGGGCTGAGAATGCACACACATGTGCACATGGGCCTATGCATGCATTAGACACTCGTGTGTGTGCACACATACATGTGTTGTCACACATGTTGACATGCTCACATCTGTACATGCATATGCACACACATACAAGCACGCATGCATACATACGTATATACATATAGTATGTGCACGTCCACACTGATGGTCCTCGGGCCAGGGTCCGTCACAAAATGTGGTGAGAAAGACTTGCAGAGCGAGGGAGGGAAGGAGGCTCCCGGCTCCCTGCCCCTGGGGCCGAGCAGAGAAAGGGGAGTGCGAGGGAGGCGGAGCTTCACCCCACGGGGCGGCCCGCAGCAAGCTCATGTTCAGCAGCCTGACAGGCTCTTCTCTAGGGCCCTGCCCGCTTCTGTCCTGTGGCCTCCTCCAGCCCTGGGAAGAGGGGCTCAGCAGATGTCTTCATCACACTACTGCGTCTCCCAGCACCCTTCTCTCTTGGAATGCACACGTCTCCATGTGCCCAAGGCTGGGATATTTCGGTACGGAGGTGACAGACTGGTGAGCTGGGCCCCCCTGCACGCCTCCTGCAGGTGGCTGGAGCTGTGTTGGTGCTTAGGAGAATGAGGAGAGGGTGCGATTTGAAACGGGCATTCTGCTGCCTCGGTCTTCCGTGGCAGCCTACACCTGGTGGCTTCACCTGTTATGTGCCCAGGTCCTCGAGACACAGGAAAATCAGCCTCCTGACCTCCCAGTCCTCTTCTCAGAAAGGCCACTTGTGCTTTCTCAGTGGTCTCTGACTCTGGGACAAATGAAGTAAACGCCCCTCAGCCTAGGCCCTGGGCAACTGGACTTGGGGAAGAGTCAACAGGACACAGGTTGGTTGGGTGCAGGGAGGTTTGGCGGGGGCGGGTTCCTCTCCTCTTGGATAGACGGGAGCCTGGGCTGAGGGACCAGAATCCTCAGACCCCTCTTGCTGACTCTTGCCTCCGCCCTCAAGGCAACGAGTTGGGGAGGCCAAGATGAAAGTCGGAAATTCTTCAGCTTGGTCTCCTTAAGGCTGGCTAGGGGTGCTTCTTCCACGGCATGTCGGTTCGACTCTTTTTCATAAGGAGGAGAACGTTTCTCGAGTTGCTGGATTGAATTTTCAGGATAAGACTGTCTAGAGTGCTCTCTGCTCTCTCAGACAATCTCAATCTCTAGCCTAGAATTTAACATGAACAAAAAGGCTTAAAAATCTCAGTGGGTCTGTCTGTTTGTACGTGTGTAACCCGCCATTCTTACAATACTCCTGTGTGGGACGGACAAAAAGTGTGAGCTTCCATTTTGCGGATGAGGAAACTGAGGCTCTGAGAAGGTCACGAGTTTAGTAAGTAGCAGAGTGACAGTACCAGCTTGTGTTTTGGCCAGAATCTGACAGACCTGGTTTAAATCCTGGCTTTGCCTCTTGGTCATATCATATCAGGCAAGTTACTTGATCCCCTAATCTGTAGAATGGGCTCATAACACCTACTCGAGCATTTGTCGCATGAGTGTGAGGAGATAAGGCACATAGAGCACCTGGTACAGCGTCAGGGGTACAGTAACACTCAGCACATCTTAGCTCTTAGCTGGGGCACATCCAGGTCTCTTCATTTTGAAACGGTGACCTTCCTCTGTAACTCTGTGGTGCCCTGTGATACAGCTGCCCCCAGACACCTCCCCAAGGATCTTTACCTGGGTTTGGAGGTGCCCTTCCTGCCACCCTTTCCCAGGCACTTGGTTAGAATGCAGCCCAATTCGCCTATGTGTGCAAGCATGTGCAGCCGTGTGTGCACGCGTGTGTGTGCCCCCTCCCAGCAGTCTGGGCTACTGTCACTCTGAGTTCTGCGTGTTCATTTCGCTAATGGGAAATCACAGAGTGGGCCCGGGAACGGAGCGGCAAGGCCGTGCTGAGTATCCGAGCCAGAGCCGCGGTGCCTTGCCATTAGAGATAATGCCAGGCTCGTGAATACCAGATGAGTGCACTGCACAGACCAGCCACTCAGGCTAACGCGGGCTCTCCCTCTTTTCATCGGGAAAGCAATTCCCCACCCGGGGGAGGCTGGGAAAAGGCCCCTTTCCTCTTGACCCATCTTCCTCCACCACCTGGCCCCCAGGGTTCTCTTTGGGGTCACTGACAGCCATCTGGGCCTTCCAGGAGAGGGTTTAAAAGGAGAATCCGCAGGCATTTCAGGCATTTTCCTGGTGCTGCATGCCTGCTCCAGCTCCCTTCCTCCGCCAGCTCCTGCCTAATTGTAGGGAGGGGCTGGGGGCTGCCTGCAAACCCAGTCTGGCTTCTTAGCAGCCTGGCTGCCCAGTCTCACCTCTGCTTCCCTGTGCAGGAGTCACGTCTCTCAGAGATACTGAGTTAGGAGCTTCTAGCCGGGCTGAGCAGGCAGAGAGACCCCAGGCTGGGGTGGGGGAGGAGATGAAAAGCTAAGGAGAGCCTGCGGCTGGGTTCTGGAAGACTCCATGATAGCCACCATGGAGCCCAACTTGATTCCGGAAATAACGTTTTTGGAGCAGTAGATGTTAAGGGACAGGGTGGGAAGAAAAGCTGCATGATCCACAGCGCTGCCCAGAGGACATCAACCAGCAGGGCCCAAGCCCTCCTTTCCCGGAGACCTGCTCTCTGAGCATCAGGAAGAGCCTCCACGCAAGGGCTTGCTGTCTCAACATCTCTGCATCAAGCTCGGGACTTAAATTTTTTATCCCTGGTCATTAAAATGCAAATAACCCCAAGAATGGAATCCAGGGAGTCTCAGGCACTCCCAAATGGGTCCGATCATTTCCTGAAATCAGGACGGTTTGGGGCGAGGATTACAAGAGCACAAGGTTGTCATTCGGTGGGAAGAAGCACAGGGGCAGAGACTCAGGAAAGGATAGGGCACATCCGGGATCCTGTGACTCTGTCAGGTTCCTGGTGCCAATGCCCTGAGCTTGGAGGAGACCTGGGTTTTGATTCAGAGATGCGATGCCTCCCAGACACCCACAGAACACACTGATGTCTGGATGTAGGGCTCCTCCCCTTCTAAATGCCTTTGAACTCACACCTGTAAGGTGCTGCCTCTATAGAAAGTCTTTACTTTCCCTATTAACCTCTCCATCCATCCATCCATCCATCTATACCTTCACCCATTCGTGGGTATAGATTGAGCACCTACTATGTGGCAGGCACTCGGGCAGGAGCTGGAAACACAAGGGTGAATTGAGCCAACCCACGCGGCTCCTGGCCTCACGGAGCTGCAGTCTGGCGAGGAGGTGAGGCTTGACTGTCAGGGACCTGAACCGAACACAGCACTTGGGTGACCTGGCAGGGCCAATGACAATGGGCCGTCTCTTCCAGGGGAAAGGAGAAGGCAGAGGAGGAGGAAGCTCTGCCTGTGCCCAAGCTGTTTCTTCCTCTGGTCCACCCTCACCGTCAAGCCACACCTATTAAGACCCACTGTCAGCTGCAAGAAATTTCCTCAGCAGCTCATCTGATGGGTTGAGCCAACTAGAGTCTAGACCATTGGAGATCATCAAGTTCAACCTCCACCGTGTGTTTGGGGAAAGTGCTACCCAGAGAGGGAGAGAGTCAAGGTCACGCAGAACGTCCATGCCAGACCTCGCATCACGTGGTTGTGCGTTGTCTCCCCATCCCCCACCACCCTGCCAGAGTCCATTATAAACACCATCATCTTCGGCACTGGCTCACCCTCAGCCACAGCCCAGTCCTGGGCAGATGGGATGTGCCCAGGAAACAATCAGAAATATTCACTAGGAGCAAAATATTGACAATTGTAATCATAATAAACAGCTACTATACACTGAGCACCTGCCGTGTGCCAGGTCTAGGTTACACACTCCACACAAATTCTTTTCAGTAACATTTCCTTAAACGTGTCTGTGCGGTAGGTCCTATGATGTCCTCATTTTATAGATGCTGCATAGAGAGATTACCTGACTCATGGCTATTTCCTACTAATTATTATTCATGTTAATTATAATACGAATTAATGTTTATTAATCACTTACTACATGCTCGGCATATGGATTATTGTTTCAAGTGGATTGTCTTGCAATTCTATCAGGTAGAAACTATTACCATTCCCGACACAGGGAGGAAACAGGCTGGGAGAACGAAGGCTACTCATCCAGTATCATGCAGCGTGCAAATGGTAGGGCCTAGATGGGGACTGAGGTTTATCTGATTCCCAAAGCCCTGGCTTGACATTCTTATCCCAGGTTTCATAGGTCCTCCCTAAAATTACATGCAAAATTTGGGGTATCTGAGGACCTTTCTAGAGAGGAGGCAGAATCTTCTCCCGGTTTTTCAAAGAGGTCCACAACCAAAAAGGGGTTGAGGTCTCCATTGCTCAGCCACGCTGCATGGGGCTGGTCCTGTGGGTTCCAGCAGCAAAGGGGCCACATGCCAAGCATCTTGGAGGAATGTTCCCCACAAGGGAGTTAATTGCCAAGGTCAAGCTCAGACCTGTCTCTGGGGCAATTGACACTCAGAGGAGCTATGAAGCTTTTTTACCCACTCATTCAGATGTGGGTGTCATGACGACAGCTGCCCCTCTGCATTCTTGATGGTAGCAAGGGGGCGACTCGATTTTCTGAACTCTTGCAAGTCCTAATCCAGACTCTTGGCCTCTCAAAACTGCCAAAGCCAGAAGGAGAGATGATTTAATCAATAGGAACTTATGCTGTGGCTAATGGGTCCGAAAACTCAAGAAGCCAGGCTTCTGCATCCGACTATTCATAACTTTTCCAACCCAGAGACTCAATTGATCGGCAAATTCCATTTATGTCTGAGCGATCGTTGGTGAGTGAGTAGGAACCAGCCCCTCCGCAATACCGCCCCCCTCAGTAATAGCTCATGATTGCCTGATCTGGGGGCCAGCGACGGGAGCAGGACTCTATGAGATAACTGATTGCTCATAATTGTCAACCAAATTGCATCCATGGTATTGAGCTTAAAAAATGGATCAGAAGAAGCATCTCTTATTGATCCCTTCAGGTTACAACGAGATGCGACTGCTCCTCAGAACTGGAGACTGGGTTCGCATTGATTTTTATTCTTTTTCTCCTTTGAATAAACTACAGTAGAATTTGAAAGCTGATTTTTAACCTGAAATTTCTCAAGGTCTTGCTTTTCTGGAGGTTGAGGGAACAGGGCTGTCAAAGATGGCTCCTGTTCTGAGATGCATCTACACAGGTGGAGGGATTGGCTTCCTTGCTGGAAGGTGGCAAAGGTGGCCCCACCTCCTCTGACCTTCACAAGGGCCTCTCCGCCCTCCTGTTTTTCTGGCACTGAGGCCTCTCTGTCATGTGTAAAACACCCCACCAGTCCCAGGTTGAAAGGACCGAAGGGCCAGTAAGTGGCCAGCCACATAATTGGTGCTCAATAAATATCTGTCAGCTAAATGTCCAGTCACAACTGGAAAGCAGCCAGCTCCAAGCATTGCCCACTTTCCATGTTTGATGACACAGAGACCTGGCCTTTGCCACATCTAGGAAAAATGGTAGTCATGATACCTGATAGGCACTCACGTTTAAATAACATGATTTTATTTGATTCTCACGAGAGCAACTGTTTCTTCCATTTTACAGATGAGGAAACTGAGGCACAGAGAGGTGAAGTGACGTGTTCAAGGCCACACGTTAACTGGCAGAGCCAGGACCCATGCTTGCAGGCATGGATGTCGAAGCCCGGGTTGCTACCTGATCCTGTCTCCCACGCAGAAAGGCAGGCGAGCTCCCCAGAGCAGGAGGGTTTGAGACCCAGCAAACACTTGGCGGGCAGCCTACCCCGAGCTGCGCACTGTGCTGGGTGCTCTCTCCCCTGTCCGCCGGGCGGCCCTCATGCCTGCCTGGCAAAGCAGGCACCGTCACCTCCATTCTCCTGATGGGAAAATGGAAGCTCAGAGAGGAGACGTAATTCATCCAAGGTCACACAGCCAGTAAGCGGACACAGGTCAGCTGTGATTTGAACCCAAAGACCTGTGCTTTCCTCACTAACCACCAGCAGCAACTTCCAGAATAAAAAAAAGGATAGTGATACCATTAAAAATCCATCTCGAAGACTTACCGTTTACAGCCCACCTTTGGTCCTTTTTCTCCCTGGAGGGGGATTATTGCTCCCATTTTCCGGGCGAGGAAACTGACACATGCCAGAAAGTTAAAATCGCTCTTCTTGGCTCTCTGTTAAGCCATTCCTCGGACCATTAGATTCCGGGAAACTTTTCCTGGCCACAGGCAGGCTCTGGATCTGGATGGGCAGTGAGAACTGGCAGGCAGTCGTGGCAGCCGGGCTCCAGAACAGGCAGCAAAATGCCCTGTCGACAGATCTCCACCTGGCATCAGATGGAGGGTGTCTTCCCAGACCCGGGGAAGGGCTCGGAGTTTATTTCGGAAGTCTGGGCTCAGCCTCAGGCTAACGAGGACATAGTCTGGCAGGACAACGGTAAGGAGCCGGGCAGAGCCCTCTCAGCAGGCAGGTGCTTAATGACATTGCTGGCTGGCTGGGAGGTGAAGGGCCAGCCTGCCCTCTAGCTCCTTCTCAGCAGCTACGGAGCCCCTCTGCCCTCTGCCTGCTGGATGGGCCCAGACAGCAGCTGTCTCTTTAACAAACATCTCAGCCATTATTCACCAAAGCCTGGAAACCTCAGGAGAAGCCCTGGAGCTCAAAGGCAGTGCTCGGGGACATTGCACCTCCTGGGCTGCCTGTAGGACCGAGCTGTCCCCACAGGTGACTTGAAGTGCTCCAGCAACATTCCTCCTGCCAGGTGGTCCTGCCAGGAAAGACAGTACTTCCTTAGGTCTAACCAAAATCTCTCCTGCTTTCCTTTAGCTTTCTTTTTAAATATAACATTTATTAATTTATGTTTTTTGTTCGCCTTGGTTTGGTTTTGGCACGTTTTATTTCAAAACCACTTTCTTGATCTTCACAAATACGAGGATGCTGATTTTGCCTTGTTTTTGACAGACAAAACCTAGGAACATTCTAAAGGTACCAATTCCAGGAGATTGGTTAAGAAGAACATGGAACATCTAAAGGACCCATTTTTAAACTTTAGCATGCATCTGAATCACCCAGGGGGCTTATTGAAACACAGATCCCCGGGCTCCATCCACGGAGTTTCTGATGCACTAAGTCTGGGGTGCGGCCTACAAATTTGCATTTCCAACAAGTTCCCAGGCAATGCTGGAGCTACTGATGTTTGAGAATCACTAGTCTAAACCGCAGAATACTATGCAGACGTTAAAAATAGTATCGTAGAAGAATAGAGGTTGATTTGAGAAAATGTACATGATGTGCCGCGAAGGAAAAAGGACAGGCTGAAAACAGTCTGGGGGATGCAGTCAGTGTAGGTGCAATTTACACATAAATGCAAATGTAAGCACAGAAAAGAGGATGATGAGGATGTGACCCAAAAAGGAAGTTGGATGCAGAGGTGATCGGGGTGGGCTCAAGGTCAGAGAGATTTGGGTTTGGATTCCAGCCCGGCTGTTTCTCACCTCATTTGAATGCCATGGAATGAACTGTGTAGCTGCTCGAAGCATCACTTTCCTAATCTGTGGAATGGGAAGAATAATAGAACTTCCTTATAGGGTTGTTTTGACAACAAAGTAAGATCAAGTATGAAAAGCCCCAGTGCAATGGCTGTTATATTTTGTAATTTAAACTCAAACATATAATATCTACTATACATTCATATTAGTAACAGCAAGACTATGTGGAGTGTGGGTTGGTTTAGGTCAGTTTTTAAATTTGTCTTTTCCTATGTTTTCAAGTTTCCAGGTTGAGCATATGTTACTTTTATAATTAAGGAAAAAACCAATAAATATTACCTGTATACTAATTACCTCCCGAATTCCCCAAGTCCTTTAGTTCAGATTTCTTCAGACATAGGCAGCATTTAAAAAACACAACACTAAACCTTTGAAATTGAAAAAGAAAGTTTTAAAGGCAGATTCAAAGTCTGGGATCTTTGAGAAAACTAAAATGCCCCAAGCCCTGTCCTTCCCAGTCCCCACGTCTGTGGGCCTTTGATGCTAATCCTGGCAGCAGCCGGTCTCCCAGGCTCCCTTGAAGGCTCTGCCCGGAAGGCTCCAGGGTGACTGGATTCCACAGAGGAGGCGTCAGGAGCTGGTGCCAGGGTCGCTGCACCAGGAACAAGGGTCTTCTTTCTTTAACTCAAGCTCCAAAGCTGAGGTCGTTGTTCAGAGGGAAGGAGACACCGGGATAGAGCCCCAGGACACCCTCTGTTTGCACTGCCCTCATGGAAGGCACCCACAAACGACCCACTGCTAGCCCCCCACCCGCTTGGCAGGTGGGAGAAGAGGTGGCAACTGGGTCTCTAGACTGTGGCGGCAGGTGGGGAAGCCTGGTAGAGCCCCACCCCAGATGTCTCCCCGACTCCTGTTTCGACACCAACCAACCCTGGCCCTCCCGTCCCTGAACTCTCAGCTCCGCTGCGGGGCTCCCCACGTGGGTCCCCTGTCCCACCCTCACAATATTGATAATGCAATAATAACAGTTTTATAGCTGCGTTCACTCACCACGTGCCCCGGCTCTGCTGAGATCATCCCAGGCATTGTCTGATTTAATCTCACAATAGTCCCTCAACGGAAAAATTCTCTCTCTTGTGTAGATGCAGAAGTTGAGGCACTGTGAGGTCACATGCCTGAGGCCTGAGGCCCACCAAATCAGGAATCAACAGCGTGGGAGTGGGAGCCACCCGGCTCTGCTTGAATCCAGTGCGACCCACTCATGGTTCGGTGCTGTCCTCCATCACCGCCTCAGCCAGTGACACCAGGCAGCTGGACTTCTTGGTGATCGTCTCCTGCTCTGTATGGCCTCTGGCTTCAGGGTCTCGACTACTTCCCGACCTCTCTCTGCTGTGTCTGCGGGGGTTCGTGTGGTCTGGGCCTGCCTTTCTCTCCACATTCCTCTCCTACCACGCTTTTCCCAGCTGTTTCTGCTCTGGTCATACTGCTCTCCGTTCCTCAAATCCAGTCTGCACTGCGGCCGTAGGGCCTTTGCACGTGCTGTTTTCTCTGCTTGTCATACTCAATCTCCTTTTTGTGCAATTAACTGGGATTCAGATCTCAGCTCAAATGCCATGTCCTCAGGGAAGTCTTCCCTGGTCTCACTCAAATGCCTCCGCGGGTGATTTCACAGCAGCATATCGCCGTCCTGCAGAGCACTGCCAGTTTTCATTTGAAATAGAGTCACATGTTCCTTTGTTCAACATCTTCCTGACTGGCCCGTAAGCCCAGGAGGGCAGGAACCACCGTCTCACTCTCTATCACAACCCTGCTTCCAGCTCAGCTCCCGGCAAATAGTAGGTACTTGGTAGCGCTGTCATGAATGAATGAGTGAATGAATGCATCTCCTTCCAACTCTCCCCTCCTCTGAGCTTTCTTCAGGCCTGCCCCCACTCCCAGTCCCCATGGCACCCTCCCTGTTCTGTGGTCTTTGTTCTCTCTGTCTCACCAGCTATCTCAAACTCTCTTTGTGTCTGTCAGGGCTCTGTGCCTCTCTGTATCTCTAAGGTCTCCGTCTTGTTGGACTGAGGTCCGCCTTGTTTAATGGCCCCAGGGCAGGGTGACATACTACCTAGTCTGGGCTGGGGACAAGCCAAGAGGAAGATGGCACTTTTCAAGTACTGCCTGACCCTGCTGAGTCCAGATTCCCTCTCCCTGAATGTAGAGCGATCACCGCTCAGAGTCCCAAGGTGCCCCCAGGGCCCACAGAGACCCTAAAGGCCAATCCTTGTGAACTGGGGTTTGGTGGGGCCGTGGCTTAAAGGAAGCTCTGGGCTGGGGAAATGGGTAAACAGCTCTGTGTGGAGGCCCAGGCCAGAGACCATCATGGAGAGTGGGGAAGTCTCGTGGATCTCAAACTTCCTGGCCCCCATATGGTCTTCTGACACTTACCCAAATGCTTTCATTGACCATGTGGCAAACGTCTTTGTGTTTGAAGAAACTGCAGGAGTTGTGGGAAATAGAACCGTCGCTTGGCAGTGCATCAGGGAAATCTTGCTC
>RJWJ010040509.1:0-13944 GCA_004363605.1 Indri indri
TTTCCCAGCCACTTTCCTTTTTCCTGTTTGAAAAAGCTCCAGGAATAAGGCTCAAATTTGAAACCGATTTAGATTTTCCCTTAGCTGGTAGGCTCTCAGAAACTTCCAGACTTGAGAGAGCTGAAATATATGCTTGCCATATCCCTTATGACAAAAAACAATGCCCTCAGACACTATGTCTCCTTCCAGAAATATAGACAGAATGCAGAGTCTCGCGGAAACCGTGTGTGAGTGTGGGCAGTGTGGGGCTGATCCACACAACTTTATTAGAAAAGGGTTTCTTCTTTTGACTCTCGGAGGTCTCTCTTACTTAGTCCCACATCATGACTTAGGGTTTGTTAAGCTTCCCCAATTTTTCTAGCAACCATTAAGCGAAAGAGAGGATTTAATTAATATTTTTCTGTTACATAAACTTCAGTTGTATCCACATTATCAGACTAGTTTGACTCCCCTTGGCAATTCTTTCTTCCTAACCGGGTTGACAGCCTTTTTCATGATTGCCTTGTTATCACAGTAGCATCGTAGCTCCTGCCATCCTTTCAGCCAATGCAGAAATTTCCACTGAGCCGTCGTTTGTTCACTGTTACTGCAACAGGTTGTAATGAAAATGAGGCAGACCACTTGGACCGGGACCAGCAGCCTTACCCGCCCTCTCAGAAGACCAAGCGCATGCGAACTTCCTTCAAGCACCACCAGCTCCGGACCATGAAGTCCTACTTTGCCATCAACCACAACCCGGATGCCAAGGACCTCAAGCAGCTTGCCCAGAAAACAGGCCTGACCAAAAGAGTTTTGCAGGTAAGACACCTTCGTCTTTGACTGCATACATCTCCCTTCCCCTTGCCAGTAAAAACAGTTCTCTGCCCTGGTTAGAGTGATGTGGATATTTCTTATGCTGCTTCTTAGTAGTTTATCTTAGTTATCTCCCTAGAGGGTAAACTGAGATGTTGCAGGGGCTTCCTGGAGGGTGCTCAGGGACCCAGAGTCTTTTAAAGTGCAGCCACATTCTCCCCACAGATGGGAGATGGGTCCCCCAAAGCCAGCACAACTTGCCTTGGTGCTGTGTGAATGCAAGTGGTGTTATTTGCACAAGCTGTGGCTCTAGAGATTTCCATTCACATTAAGTGCAGTGCACAGATTTACAAGGGGCCCGCCAGCACTATCTCCTTCAGCAGCCTCACTGACATGCCATGACTTTCCAAATTCAGCCGGACCCTTTTTTTCAACTCCTAAAAGTATGGTTAGTGTCTGAGCAACCAACTGGAGCAAGGGTTTTCCCACCTTAACAAACCATGATTAAAAACTAAATACTGGGAGTTAGTTTTGCTGTCCAATTTCTTCCTTAAGCTCATCATGCTAAGAATATGCAACTAATGAAATTATAATGGGTTGCTGTAAGTCACGTGTGATCTTCTCCCGCTTCTTAGTGGCAAATAGCAGGCACTTTAAGTTCTGCTAAGCAGTTTCAGGCTGTCTGAGGTCTGTGGCTCTGGGAGACTTTTTCCTATGCGGAGAAAACGCGCATGGGTCAGACTCTTGAGTAGCTCGAAGTCTGTCTCGGTGATGTTCATTTTAATGGCCCTGCTTCTCTCCTCCTCCTCCGCCCCTCCAAAGACGACAGCCGAGGGATCAGGGTCTGCCTTCCTCCCTCTCCCGCTGCGCCTCCTTTCCCACGGTGCACCCCCTTGAGCACCAGCTGTTTCCAGAGGCACCTGTTCATGCCAGGGGGGGCGGACTCCGTGCAAGTGAGAGACCATAAACCTGCTGTGTTACTTGAGTGATTCTGTTTTAAAAGAAAGAAAAAAAAAAAGCCCCTCCCCTCCCAAGAAAAATGCACAAGTATATTTAAAAGGAGAGGCCTATATCCAAAAAAAAAAAAAGAGAGAGAGAAATGTGCACACGAACATCGGTAAAGCGATCAACCGGGATTGGTTTGCAGGTTTGGTTCCAAAACGCACGAGCCAAATTCAGAAGGAACCTTTTGCGGCAGGAGAACGGGGCTGTCGATAAAGCCGACGGGGCGCTCCCGGCCGCGCCCCCCGCGGACAGCGACGCGCTCGGCCCGCCCGGCACCGCCTCGGCAGACCTGCCCGCTGTCGCTGTCGCTGTCGCCGCGGCCGTGCCCGTGACCTCCGGCCCGGACGGCCACGACCCCGGGAGCCCCTCACAGACCACCTTAACGAACCTTTTCTAACATTGGTTTTTTTTTTTCCCCCCAATTCTTCTTCTTTTTATTATTATTCTAATTATTATTATTTTATTATTTGCAAGACTTTTTTTTTCCCCCTCCTAACCCACAAGCTATCTGGGGATAAGAACAGCAGCTTGGTGCGTAGCATCTGCAGCCACTTGGCACATGAGTTTACAGCATCGTCTCCTCTAAGGGACTATTTTGTCTGCAAAGTGTATCTGGATTTTTTTTCTTTTTTCTTTGATGGATTAGGTCTTTCAGTCGGGAAAGGGAGTTTTTGAATCATTCTTATAAGTGCCTCTTAAAATTGTATGTTACTTATTTCCAGAATCTCGAAGAAAAAAAAAAATGAGTGGTATGATGGGCAAACGATCATATTCCCAGTTAAGTGATTAGGTGAATAAAGGACCAGATAATTAATTAAAGAGTTATTTTTAAAGTCATAATTGTATGTGAGATTGTGGAATTTTGAAAACATTCCTTTTTTAAAAAAATTTTAGAACCGAAAAAAATGTTTTGAGTATTTCTATTTCTTATCTGGACTGTTAATTCAAATGAGGAATATGATCAAATGAAAGCATTAACTATAGCAATTTTAAATAGTATTGATTAATTAGGTGGGAAATCTCTTCCAGGAATGGGACTTTTCCTTCTCTTAGGGATGTACAACCTAAAAAACTTTTCACTTATTTGTTGTGAAACATTTGAAAATACTTACGCTCCCTGTGTATCCATGAAAATTCCACATAGAATCTGAAATTCTATACTTTTACCCTCCTAGAGCAAACAAACAAACAAAACAAACAACTCCCCCTGCCCCCAAACCCTCCGAAACCATTCCTTCTAAATTACTTTTTTTTCCCAGGGAAAATGGAAATAAGCAAAATATAATTTTTTAAGAAGTCAAAAAATTGGTATCATTTAATTGATAGCTCTCTTAATTGGCTTCAGCTGTACCATCATATTGTATCTGGCATTCTATATGAATAATGTTTTTTAAAAAAACCAACCTGATAGACTAATACTAACAATGAGAATTCTTTTGTTTTGTTTTGTTTTTATTTTGGCACAGTTTGACTTAATGTGTCAAAAAACCCCTTTTCTGACATTAGAGATTTGAAGTTATTAGTCTTAAAGTAGATAAACTCAGAAGCCTTGTGGATGCTGATCTGAATATATTTCCTAGTTTACAGTAGCATTTTTTTTTCTTTAATTTAAGCTAAAATCTTAATGGTCTGGGCAGTGGTGAATGTTCATCTATATGCTTCTGTTGTAGTTAAATACCAATTAGATTGTGGATTTCCTAAACAAAATAAAAAAGAAGTCAAGATATATGTCTTGCTTTAGTGGATTGTTAAGAATAACTTTGCACATATTCTCCACTTTTTGGACCCCTTAAATCTCCTCTGGTGGTCTAAGTGGCTATTTAATAGATTTTAAAGGTGTCCTTCTGGCTGTATAAATGTGTGGTTACATATTGACAGCTCACTGCCCACATTAAAGTGCATTATTGTAACTTTTGCTCAGGGTCTTTAGAAAATTAGCACAGAAAGTAGCTTATTTTTTAAAAAAAAGATGATGGAAGATAAGTTAACACTGTAACAGAAGAAAAGTGTGATTGCCATTATATATTTAGCAAGTGTGGTTATCATCTTCTATGGAGCTTAAATCTTGACTTTTCATATTTCTATTACATTTTGGGCATTTACCACTAACCAGACCAAACAACCCTGGTAAGGCTGAGATCTTATTAATACAGTTTTACAGGTAAAATATTGACACTTATAAATTTTGTTCTTTGACAGAACAATATATGGTACTATAGATCTACTTTATTAAGTAGACTAATTATAACTCAGTTCTCCTATGTGCCTTATGATATAACTTGGAAGTAAGTTTGTGAAAAATCAGGATATATGTGTTGTTTGTTAAATTAACTGTTTTAAGCCCTTTTGACACCTCACTAGTTTTGTACTGTTTCACCTCTTATTTCTGAAACTCTTTTTATGGTGTATCCTGTTAGAGGGGACAAACATGTCATAGAAAGCAGTTGTGCACTCTTTCAAATATAGTTGATAAATTCAATAATCTTATATATTGAGCTTCGTGTTTATAGTACAGTAAGTGGTCTAGCAAAATTGTCCATGTTTCTTTGTTTATTGATAAATGCATTGTATAGAAACTATTTCCCCTAAATATTTATGGACCAAACAATTGTGATATATCCTATTAAATTTGTGTGAATAAACCATTTTGAATCTAAGGAGTTTTATTTCCCACCAGTTTTATTTAAGTTTTAACTGTACTAGTGTGTTTCCAATATCTATATGTAAAAGCTATAAAAATGGTAATACGAAATTTAAAAAACATATTTAAACATACAAATAGTTTTTAGATTTTCAAACTTCTGATTCATATTAAATGTACACACGGTTGCACATGCAATGTAATTCAACCTAGAATTACCTTTAAATATATTTGCTTATAATAAAAGTAATGCCCCACTGATTTGACTCAGTCCAATTTTTAGAATAAAAAAAGATAATTAGCAGATAAAGTAATTGCATGAAAAGAAACCTTAAATATGATTAAGATTTAATGTTAGGTCTATTGAGCACAAATGGATATTTGTAAATCTAAATAGATATTGCAGACCCCTAAAAGCCAAGTTGCTCTGTAGTTAATAAATTGTCACTATGATTTTTTTCAGGGAGAACAAATCTTGGGGCATTACAGCCAAACATCCCGACGTTTGAAAATTCCCTAAAGTATTAAAAGAAGGGGAAAAGTTTGATCGGAAATCCACTGCAGTGAAGACAAAGACACTATTAGGTTATGATAATCATACATTTAAAAATTTATTGAGCCAAAAAAGAGAGAGAGAGAGAGAAAGAGAGAGAGAGAAAGAGACTTAAATGTCATTTATTGAATGTTAACAAAGCTTGTGTTCTTTATGGTGTGTAACACACATGAAGGCTTAAGATTATGTGGTTTAAAACAAAATTAGATGAACCTTGTATAAACCAGAGCAACCTGGCAGTAATATGCACACCCCATATCTGAAGGAAAGTATTACTGAAAAAATTCCACACATTTGTCAAGCACAAATAGTTGTACAATAAAGTCCAAAAGCATTCATTTCACCTGCTTGCTAATGTGTATCAGTCCTGTTAATGGCATTTTCCAACTGTAAATTCAAAAAAAAGCTATCACTCATTTAAGAGTATAGGGGTCAAAATCCAGTAATTTTAGTACCATTGTTTATTCCTTTCTTTTTAAACAGAAATCTCTGCATGCAGTTTTACACCTGTCAGCTCTAGTGTACATCTTTGTATGAAGACTTATCTTTGCTGTTTCTTGTATGATAAATAGCTTTCATTAATAAACATTTTATTTGATGCAAACATAGTTAACTTTATGTTAAATACACTGTTGGAATTAATTTTGAACACTGTCTTAAAGAGGCAGCACAGTACATTTACAACTTGCTATGAAAAAAATCCAAACAATATAACGAGGTTAAATTTTAGTAATCAAGGATAAAAATTACTTACTTGGTTTTTAACTTTTCATGACTTATTTTCGTTAGTTGTATTCAATGGACACGTGTTAAAAACAAGAGAGTAAACCCAAATTACGACAAAAGTGAACCTCAGAACAAACTATTGTGTAAAATTTCAGCAACTTTTTTTAGATCGTTAGGATAAAATTTATAGATCCTCTGTGAGTTTACATGTTTGCTATGCAATGAATGAATTTATGAAGTGTAGAAATATATTCTGAACTATGAAAAGATCCAATCTTTGCATAGTTCAAGTTGCATATGGTTATTACAAACACAGGACAAATGGAAAGAAAAGCAAATATTTAGGAATGAGGTTTTTTAATTGTTAAAGGGAATATTTGAAGAAAGAATTTTTTAACTATTCCTATTTAGCTGTATATCCAAAGCATATGTTAAACAAATTAACATATAAAATGCTTTCCAGAAAAATTTTCATTATGATGAAATTTTTATTATATACAAATGAACCCTATGTAAATGATGTAACTTTTATGAATGACAGACATTAAATATTTCACTTACATGTATTCTCAGAATTTTGAATGTTTTCTTCAACACTTTCCCTTCCTGAATACTAAAAAAGAAACGATTTTTAAAGAGACGGAACAACTTACTAATATATGAAAAAAGCAATGCACCATGACAAGTATACTACTTTGAGTGATCATGAAACATGTTGGTTTTGTCAGTGACTTGAATGTTTATGCCTCATTGAAACCTCATCCATGGCTATAGCGACTTGCATAGATTTTCCAATACATTTGCAGCCAGTTTATTCAAATCTCTGCCCTACAGCTTTGCCTTCCTTCCCTGTTCTGTCACCTATGGCGGTTTCATTTAGAAATATTTTGGAACCTCGCCTGGTTTCACAGACCTTTAAATCTTTGGTATGTGAAATGTGGGAAGAGACCAAGAGAGGGAAAGAACATAACTGCAATTAGACATCTGAAAAAAATAATACAAATTTGAAACAGGCACATTTTTAAAACGTAAAAGAAAGGAGCGCTAATTACATGAGAGGGAACAGAAAAAGCCTGGGAAGGTATAGCATGCTTTCCCGTGATGTGCAGCCCTCTCGGGGGCTGGGCAAACGCACTCTTACTCTTTGGTGTGGAATAGAAGAACGTGGACCCCTTAGTTGGGAGGAAGACACTACGTTTTCATAGCTTCTACCTCCCAGTTGTCTGGGTTAGTCTAACTTCTGGCAAATTGATCTTGGGCGAAAAAGGCTTTGCCGAGAGTTAGTGTCTGTGAGCTTTTGTCGAATGGCCACCTTAATGCTGACGTGCATCGTGGGTAGGTTTTTGATACCTCAAATAAGGATAAAACTCCACAATAAAGGACCCAAAGCAAACACTTTTAAAACCTTAGTGATTTTTCATCACCTGAAAAGTAAATTGCTTTATTTAACAAAATCCCAGTGGATTCTTTTACAATAACCTTTATTTGCAAAGAATTTTTTTTTGTTAGTCACATATAAATATCATCTCATTTTCTATTGCAGTGTGACTGCCAGGGGTATTGTGGCGGGAAGAGTTAGAAACGGGAAGCTCTGGAGTGGAAATCTGAAGTCATGTTCTAGGTTCTTAAAGGGAATATTAGGGATAACACCGTTATGAAAACAAACACCTAGTTTTGTATGGCGTTTTGCTATTTCATTTTAAACTACATTATAAGAAAAGCTGGCTTTACTTGTAGAGAGTTTGTGGTCTCTCCAAGGGAGTCAATACCTTTTACGTGTTCTAGTCTCTAGACACCATGGCAACATAAAGACAGTAGAACTTAGTTCGAATTGAAGAAATATTGAATTTTCTTTAAAAACATACATATAATTTCTGGATTGGCTTTTGGATCGATTTTCTATTTTTAGTAATCAGGAACCAACTCCGAATATTAAAATAAATAAAAACCCTCTAATGTAAAGCCACATTTAGAGCCATGTGAAGTTTTTTCTTTATGGTTTGTTATTGATTTTGGTCATTTTTATAATACTGTGCCCTTACAACACTTTTTTTTTCCAGAAAAATATTATAGTTTACCTTATTTTCAAAATAAGTTATAATTCTAAGTTAAAATATTATTTTAAATGTCCTCTGGGAAGATTTCCATTTTATTTTACATAGCAAAAGAAAAAAACAGCTCTCAGAACTAGAACTGTGCATGATACTCAAGGAAAAGTCTATAAATGTTACGTAAGTAGCAATATTAGTGTCGCAACTAAGTTTCTTTTTAAATGTGTTGCAAAATAGATAATTTTATCTAACATCATTCCCCACTTGCAACATTTCTCTGTGAATATGAATATAGTTAACTGTCCCTTATCATGTATCACGTAAGTCTCTCTTCCCTTGGATTATTAATTTTTGCTTCTTTGCATTACATTTTATCCTGTGCTGAAATGACAAAAAGCAAGCAAGAATAAAGATCCAGGTATTAGCCATATGTAGAAAGCTCCTGGTATGCATTTTTGTGTATTTTTCCCTCACCTATATTACTATAGAATTGTCAGGAACGTTTTTTTTTCCTTTGGAACTTCCTGTTTACATTTTGCATGATCTTATAAATTAATCTGGAGTAACTGGATATCTTTTATGGTTATTTGAAAATAAAATTTGCTACAAATGCGACGCTCCAGTCTCTGTTGCCTCATATTGTGTATGAATATATTAATTTCCCTATGCTTTCATATTGAGCCAGAAAATATTAACCTCAGAGGATATTTAAATTATTATTTACAACAAATACACAAAGATGAAGAAATTCAAAGGTGAAATTGCCTTTACTTAATCATTCTCACTCCGATGCTTTTCATTTTCCAAAGCAGCAAAAATCGTGAAGGGCTATTGGGCCTTCGCTTTGACATTCAAGGGTTTTGACAGTTTGCATCACTGAAAGTTATATTTGTTATTGAGTAAACTTTAATTCTATAGAATAAATGCCCTTTATGAAAGGTGATTTTTGAAAGCACAGAGGTATTTCAGGATTTCAAGCAGCTGAAGCTTGAATTGAGTGAAAACATTGAATTCTACAAACAAATAGAGTAGTTTTTCAGAAGAAAAACATAGTGGAAAATAGTGGAAAATAATTTTAAATATAATATTTGTAGCATTTCACCTGATTAGCCCAGATATTGTACAGGAATCTAAAGAGCTACAAAAACCTCCAAAATGTTGTGATATAAATAATTAAGTGATGGTATTTTTTGTAATATAAATCGAGGCAGCTTATTTTGTAAATACAATTACATAGTTACCTTATTATTTGAGTGCAGACTCTGAGACCTCTTTCTGGATATTTTAATGACAAGATGTTTATATTTACAAGGGTTCTGATATAGTTCCCTATTCAGCTTTCTCACAGGCAGCACCACCAGCCTGCGTGTATGTGTGTATGCATGCGTGTGTGATATATTTTCTTCCTAACCCACGAAAAGATATGTATTTTTTAAGAAAGAAGGCTCGTCTCTTTTAAAACTAGTTTTTAATTAAAAGCAAAACAAAAAGGCAAAATAATGGCAACTTTTCTTCACTTGAGGTCTTGTCATTGGTCTGCTTTTCTTTTAGCCTAACATAGAGCTATGCACCCAAAAACATCCCTGCTAACGTGGTAGGACTCTTGCTAGGTTCTGTGTAGGTTACACTCCTCATTGAACTTGGCCATAACTGGGAGTTTTACTGAAATTATGTTTCTGTTTTGAACTTTTCTGTCAACAAAGTTTTGACTAATACTTACATTTCAACATAAATAACCATACCAAAAAGGGCAATTTTTGTTGGAATGAACAGTTTAATTTACTTCATCTATTAAAAGAGGCATGCAGAAACAAAAGTCTCTTTCACAATTCAAAGAGAATATTTTGGTTTAAATTGAGCATTATTAGTCTATTAAAGTGTGTGTACCTCCATTAGTTCATTAGTAAATATTCAGTATAAATTTATTGACCTGTCCACATTTATGTGCACGGAAGTATCCGCTATGGCGTGCTAAATGTGCATGCTATGTAATAGATAGAACTACAGCCTGAGACCTACCAAGAGACATTTTACCACGTGTACATCTTCAATAGCCTGAATACCTAAGTATTAAGTGTTGGATTATGAAGCATTTGAAGTTAACACCGATGTTTTCTGTTTTTCTAGAGTACCTTATATCGGAATGTATAACCAATAAAAGTTCTCACCACGGACTTTATTTTCGTTTTGATTCAGATATGGATAAACTCATAGAATCACTCTGTGTGCTGGAAAGAGCCTTGCTATTAACAGATTGGTTCAAATCCCCATTTTTTTCCAGTTGAAACAGAAAGCACCCAGACAGATGTGTATTGCTTCTAGTTCAGAGATAATCATGGGCTTTCCTGAGAAAAACGTGGATATTAAGAGTTTTTGTTTAGTCTCTATAGATTTATACTTCTTCTTTTTTTTTTTTTTCAGAGGCTCAAGTGATCCTCTTGCCTCAGCCTCCAGAGTAGCTGGGACCACAGGTGTGTGCCACCACACCTGACTAATTTTTTTTTTTTTTTTTTTTGCAGAGACAAGCTCTCACTGTGTTGATCAGGCTGGTCAAGTGATCCTCCTGCCTCAGCCTCCCAAACTGCTGAGGTAACAGGTGTGAGCCACTGCACCTGGCCATATTTGCACACTTTTTTACCGTAGCTGAAATAGTGTGACTGCAGCAATATGGCCATTACCGATACCTCTTATTTATTGCTTCTGAATTGTTAGTGCAAGTTGCATTCAATTTAGAAAGACTACAGTTATTATAAACACCGAGAGTTATTATTTCATAGAATTTTCTGTACCTGTTGACAGCTTTTATCCATCCGTCAGTTGCTCACCACCATCCCTCCCAAATTTTCTTTCATTTCACTTCTGTTCCCATCACGTTATTGAAACTGCTTTCCTAAAGTTAGCAATTAACTTTTCTTTGCCCAAGTCATGACATTTTCCCTGTCTTTATTCACATTTACTTTTGTGCCAGATTTTTACACCCCTTATCACTTGCTTCTCTCTAGAGCTGTTTCCCTGCAGGCCGCACACCTGCGGCTTCTCCCTGGGGTTCTGTCGACTCAGAGCCAGCACGGCCTGGGCCAGCTCCGGGGTCCCCTCTCTGCTCACGCACAACTTGCTTCCCTGGAAACCACGTTCTTTCTTAGAGGCTCAACTTTTTTTTTTTTTTTTTTTTTGAGACAGAGTCTGGCTCTGTTGCCCTGGCTAGAGTGAGTGCTGTGGCATCAGCCTAGCTCACAGCAACCTCGAACTCCTGGGCCCAAGCGATCCTCCTGCCTCAGCCTCCCGAGTAGCTGGGACTACAGGCATGCGCCACCATGCCCGACTAATTTTTCTATTACAGACAGGGTCTCACTCTTGCTCAGGCTGGTCTCGTAATGCTGCAGGCAGGCCCCAGACGCCACCTGCCCAGGTAAGAGTTATGGCAGCGATTTTATACTTTATTTGACTATGGAATACTTTCATCAGATAAAATCTTACCAGAATTCTCATACATGGGACAAATCTGTTCTGGTCTCCATGGGAGGGGAGGCACCAGGAAGCCCCTCCCTGCTCCCCTGCACCCCTCTCCGCGGCCCCCAGGGCGGTTCTGCGAGACATGGTTTGAAAACTCTTGGGCTCAGAGGTGGCGGGGGAGTGAGCGTGACGAGAAAGAGGCAGGAGGGGAGAACATGATAAACAGCAGGATGTTTTTGCTCAAGTGAGCAAAACCTGATCAACTTTAGTCTCAGGCAGATTCAGCCTGAGCCCACGGGGTGATGTGGTCCTTGCCTTGAACAGGTGACCTTATTTAGGCTGAGGGAGCGGATGCAGAGTAGTAAGACCGGGGAGTGTGTCTCTGCAGGACAAACCACACAGGGACATCATGCTTTCATGCCATTGTGATCACCTGGAAGCTATAATTTTACAGTTTGCTTTTTCAATAACACGTTATCATTATATCATAAGCATTTCCCACATCATTAGATAGTTAGTATTTGTAACCACTACATAGTATGCCATCATGTAGCTATGCCACGATTTATATAACCATTTTCCCACTGCTGCAAGACTGGCCAGGGCTGCCACATACGACTACCCAGGCTGTGCACTGCTCAAGCCCAAGGATGCTATTCTCAGAGACTAAAGTGACTGTAAAAAACTGTTTCTGTTACTTTTTTTCCTCATTTTTCCTTTAGGTGGCCTGCCATTTAGACTGCTAATATGTTTTCTTTTAAGGTCAGACATACACCAATGGGTATGGATGGAATAAAAAAAGACATTTGTTCTTCTAGGATTTAAAGAATTTCGGTAACACCAGAGCGTGTCTGTTTCTTATTGGTCTGTATCCTAAGAAGAATAACTGGGGCAGTAAAAATATTCCACACAATGAGGGTTCCCAGTATTCTTTCTATTAATACAATCCACAAAGGAGATAAATTATGAGTCTGACATTCCTGGATTAGCAGGATGACTCCTGCTTTATCACTTAACTCAGCTCTGACCTTGTTGAATACTTAGTTTCCTCGTCTTAAAAAATAAGTGATTTAGATGAGGTGATCTCAATGTTTCTCTCAATTTAATGCTTCACAATACTGTTACAGTTTCCAAGTCAGCAAAAACATTCTTTAGAGATGGAAGTGATAATATCTAGCACATTATCTTTTATATATATATATATTTTTTATTTTTTTAAGACAGGGTCTGGCTCTGTTGCCCTGCCTAGAGTGCCGCGGCGTCAGCCTAGCTCACAGCAACCTCAAACTCCTGAGCTCAAGCAACCCTACTGCCTCAGCCTCCCGAGTAGCTGGGACTACAGGCAGGCACCACCATGCCTGGCTCATTTTTCTATTTTTCATAGAGACAGGATCTTGTTATGTTGCTCAAGCTGGTCCTGTCCTCCTGGCCTCAAGTGATCCTCCCACCTTGGCCTTCCAAAATGCTGGGATTATAGGCATGAGCCACTGTGCTTGCCCATCATCTTATAATTGAATCCATCCATGTGTGAGTCATGCTTTAGCAATGGGTCTCAAAGTGTGGTCCTGAGACCTCCAGGGGTCCCCAAAACACTTTCAGGGCTTCTGCAAGATCAAAATTATTTGTATCATAATACTAAAATGTTATTCGATATTTTCATTCTTATTTTCTCATGAGTGTGCAGAGTATGAGGAGTTTCTTGTTATGTTTCCAGAGTCCATATTGCAACTAACCTTTAAGGAACTACCATTGTCAAGTTTTGGTGTAGCGTCAAAGAAGGTCAGTCACTATTATCTGAAAGTCTATTCAAATACTTCTCTCTTTTCCAACTACATGTCCTTATGAGGCCAAATTTTCTTCATATATTTCAACCAAAATAATGTATTATAACAGATTGAAAGCAGAACCAAATATAAGAGTCAGTTTTAATTTCTAATACAATACATATTGATATAAATAATTTACAAAAGCAAAGATCTTTGGGGTCCTTGGTAAATATAAAGAGTATAAAGGGGTCCTGAGACCAAAAAGTTTGAGAACAGGTGTTCCAAAAGGTTATCAAAATAGCCACCCTTCCTTCTCAAGCAGGTCAGCTGCTGCTGTTACTCTCCCGAATAACCTACTTTTCTGTCCTCATTTGTTTACACAAAGGCCACCGGGAAGAGCTGTCAGCAGTTTGAAAAGTGATCCTTCCTCAATGCTCGTTGAATCCTTATATTTTGATTTATTTGGAATTTTGACATGGTTGCCTTTCACGGACCTTTTTGCTCTGAGTTTAGTTTCAAATAAGGGCATTCTTTAGGAGATCTGCACAGGAATACAATGCTGGAATAACCGCTGGAGCTCAAGGAAATAAAGATGGAATGTAGGGGACACACAGGAGGACAGGAGGGTCAGAGGCTGAGATACACGGTGGGAGGTCCAGGATCCAAAACAAAAGAGATCGTACCCACTGCGCTTTTGTGTTCCCAAAACAAGGATGCAGGAAGGACTCGCGTCATATGGTCGCTGTGTTTCGAAGGACCCCACAGGGAAAAAGAATGAAATTTTCCTCTGGTGACTCTATGTTGTTTTATTCCCGGGAAGGAGCCACGATGCGCCCAGATCACCACGGTCTGTGTTGGTGGGATCCATCGACTCCCTCAAGCGAGGCCCGTTTGCGAGGGCGGCTGCGGGTTTGACAGCTGCCAGGTGAAGGCCCAATGCCCCAAGTCCCTGCGTCC
>RJWJ010040510.1:0-13945 GCA_004363605.1 Indri indri
TGATCAGGTATATCTGTGTAGGCATATGTAATTTATATAATGTACACATTTATATGTAGTAGTTTTGTTTAGATAGATTGACTTGAAACCTGTATTTCCATCTCTGATGCCAAGTATATAGCTCATTTTAAATTGCTTTCCTGTGATAAAAATGTTGCCATATGAGATGGGTAGTTTTCACACAGAAGCTTTTTTAAAAAAATTTTTAGAGATCCACTGTCTTCCTTGGTTTTAAAAATGTAATTGGTGTGATTATGGAGGTTGGGTAGGATGGACAGGCTAGACTCCAGATCACTGAGGTGTCTGGGTGTTGTGAGCACACTGGGCTTCCATTATAACTGGTGACATTTGATGTGTGGGTATCTTATTAACTTATAGATCTACAGAAGCGAAAAATGACATCTTCCTTCATTGACAAGAATTATTTGAAAAGAATGTGGAGATTTTCATTTTATCGTGTATCTGGAATGGGGACAGAACATTTTTTCTAAGCTTCAATTTTTTTTTTTATCTTGTGATTTTTATCATTTTTTGGCTTTCCCTTCCCTTCCTTATTCCTTGGTACATTGTCGGATCTCATCCTACAGAAGTTCAAAAACAGGGCCAAAAACTTGATGCTGGGATGTTTGGGAAGGATCATTGCATGGTATGACAAGAATTAGAGTTCCTTCCTTTTTAATGTTATGATTTTACTGACCCTTTTCCCTGAGGATTGTGCAGAACAGCAGAAAATGAAATCGCCTTGATTTTCACTGGTGTCTCTCCATAGCTGAGTTAAAAGATGAGTGTGTGTTGGGTTGGTGTAGGCATGTAGTGTAGGCATAGGAAAGGTGTGGGAAGAACAAAAGAATCAGCTTCAAGGATTGTGTCAGTGGTATATTCTTATAATCTAAGCTCCTCACAGAAGGAGACAGTTAGGATGCCTCTGTATCTATGCCCAGTTTTGGGAGAGAGGAATTTGGATATGGAGCTCCTGTATCCCTTTTCACCAGATCACTATTTCCCACGGCCACACATCAGAGCCCAATTTTTCTATTTTGGACTTTTAAAAAAACAACTGAGGTATAACAGACATATGATAAACTGTACATATTTAAATTACACAGTATAATTTGATAAATTTAGGACATATGCATGTCAACCCTTGAAACCACCCTCATAATCAAGATTGTGAACCTATCTATCACTCCCAAAATCTCCCTAGCAGACCCACCCTCCACCCTCAGGGGTTTTCTAGTACCCCCTTTAATCCTTCCCTCTGTCCCCCTTCCTCCCTAGACTCCACCATCCTGTCCTGTTAGTTTTCTATCTCTATATACTAGTTCGGATTTCCCAGAATTTTTTTTTTTTTTTTTTTGAGACAGTCTCACTCTGTCACCCTGGTTAGAGTGCAGTGGTGTCATCATAGCTCACTGTAACCTCAAACTCCTGGGCTCAAGTGATCCTCCTTTCTCAGCCTTCTGAATAGCTGGGACTACAGGACATGGGCCACCATACCCGACTAATTTTTTCTGATTTTTGGTAGAGACGGGGTCTCACTCTTGCTCAGGCTGTTCTCGAACTCCTGACCTCAAGCAATCCTGCTGCCTCGGCCTCCCAGGGTGCTAGGATTATCGGTGTGAGCCATTGCACCTGGCCTATTTCGTAGAATTTTATATATAAATGGAATCACACAGTATGTAGTCACTTTTGTCTGGCTTCTTTCACTCAGCATAATTATTTTGAGATTCATGTATGTTGCACCATGCATCAACAATTCATTCCTTTTTATTGCTGAGTAGTAGTATAGAAATACCACCATTTGTTTAAATATTTACTATTGATGGGCATTTGGGTTGTTTTCGGTTTTTAGCTATTATAAATAAAATTGCTATGAATATTTGTGGTCTAATCTTTGTATGAACATATGATTTCATTCTCTTGTATAAATATCTGGGAATAGAATGGCTGAGTCAAATAATAGATTTTCAAGAACAATTTTCCAAGTTTATTGGACTCTTTTACATTCCTACCTGCAGTGGATGGGAAATCCTCTGTTTGACATCCTCACCAACACTTGGTATAGTCAGTTTTTAAAATTTGAGCCATTCTAATAGGTGTGTAGTGGTATCTTATTGTGGTTTTGTAATAATTCGGATGTCGTAAGTGAGACTGAGCATCTTGTGTTTATTTGCCATCCATAAGATCTCTGTCACAGTTACTCAATGCTGCCATTTTTAAGTGAAAGCAGCCATAGACAGACAATAAGTTAATGAATGGATGTGGCAGTGTTCTAGTAAAATTTTATTTATCGAAACAAACAACAACAATACAAAACCTGGCAGCAGGTTGTATTTGGCCTTTGGATTGTAGTTTGCCAGTCCCTGACATAGAAGATCATGTCCCCTGCGAAAGAAAACAGCTATAGTTCTTCCTTTCTAATGTGGATTTCTTAAAAATTTCTTTTTCATGACTGGCTGCACTGGCTAGAACCTCCAATACAGTGGTGAATAGAAATTGTGAGAACAGATATCCTTGTCTTATTTCTGACCTTGGGGAAACATATTCAGTCCTTCACCATTAATTATAATCTTAGGCCGGGTGCGGTGGCTCACGCCTGTAATCCTAGCACTCTGGGAGGCCGAGGCGGGCGGATTGTTTGAGCTCAGGAGTTCGAGACCAGCCTGAGCAAGAGCGAGACCCCGCCTCTACTAAAATTAGAAAGAAATTAATCGGCCAACTAAAAATATATAGAAAAAATTAGCCGGGCATGGTGGCTCATGCCTGCAGTCCCAGCTACTCAGGAGGCTGAGGCAGTAGGATCACTTGAGCCCGGGAGTTTGAGGTTGCTGTGACCTAGGCTGACGGCACGGCACTCACTCTAGTCTTGGCAAAAAGAGTGAGACTCTGTCTCAAAAAAAAAAAAAAAGAAAAAAAAATTATAATCTTAGCTATAAGATTGTAGATGCTGTTTATCACCTTAGGAAATCCCCCCTGTTCCTAATTTTGGTTTATTTAAACCAGCTTTCGGTTTATTGATTTTTCTCTGTTATTTTTCTGTTGTTCCCTCTATTCCAAAAATTTTCTCAGGAATGGATGTTAGCTTTTTGTCAAGTGCTTTTTCTGCGTCTATTGAGAATGTCATATGGTTTTTCTTTTATGGTTTATGGTTTTTCTTTTATGATGAATTACATTGACTGATTTTCAAATATTAAACCAACCTTGCATTCCTGGGATAAACCTCACTTGGTCTCTTTTAATGGTTGACCTGTTAAAATTTTGTTTGGAATTTTTCATCTATGTTCATAAGGGATATTGGTCTATAGTTTCCTTTTCTTGTAATGTCTTTGGTTATGATACCAGGGTAATGCTGGCCTCATAGAATATAGTGGGGAAATATTTCCTTCTTTTTACTTTTCTGGAAGAATTTGTTTATAACTGGTATTATTTTCTTCCTGAAATGTCAGGTAGAATCTACCAGTAAAACTATCTGGGCCTAGAGTTTTCCTTGTGAGGAGGCTTTTAACTGCAAATTCTTTTTTTGCCCATAAAGGTAAGGCTATTCAGGTTACTTATTTCTCCTTGAGTAAGCTTTGGCAGTTGTGTCTTTCAAGGAATTTGTTTCATCAAAGTTGTCAAATTTATAGGCATAAAATTGTTTATAGTATTTTCTCATGATTCTTTTAGTGTCTGTATAGTTGTAGTAATGTCACCTCTCTTATTCCTGACATTGTTAATTTGTGTCTTTTCTCTCTTCCTGATCAGTCTAGGTTTATTAATTTTTTGATCTTTTCAAGAAACCAGCTTTTGATTTTTTCTATTGTTTTTCTATCTCATGATTTCTGCTTTGATCTTTATTATTTCCTTTATTCTGCTTACTTCAGGTATAATTTGCTCTTTGTCTGATTTCAAAAGGTAGAAGCAGAGGTCACTGATTTCATACCTTTTTTCTTTTCTAATATAGGTCTTTTAGTACTATAGATTTCACCCTAATTACTACTTTAGTGGTGTATCCTAAATTCTGATGTCATGTTCTCATTTTGATTCATTTCAAAATACTTTCTGATTTTATTTTTGATTTCTTCTTTGATCTGTGGGTTATTGAAAAATATGTTAATTTCCAAATATTAGGGATTTTTTTAGATACCTTTCTGTTAATGATTTCTATTTAAATTTCATATGATCAGACAATAGACTTTGTATGACTTGAATCTTTTAGAATGTACTGTGATTTTTTTTTTATGGCGTAGAATATGGTCTATTTTGGTAAATGTTCCATGTGCACTTGAGAACAATGTGTATTCTGCTGTCTTTGGATGAAGTGTTCTATATATGTGAACTAGGTCAAGTTAATTGATAGTATTTTTAAAAAATGTATGTATGTATGTATGTATGTATCTATCTATCTCTCTATATTTTTGACACAGAGTCTTGCTCTGTTGCCCGGGCTAGAGTGCAGTGGTGTCATCATAGCTCACAGCAACCTCAAATTCCTGGGCTCAAGTGATCCTCCTCCCTCAGCCTCCCGGGTAGCTGGGACTACAGGTGTGTGCCAGCACACCCAGCTAATTTTTCTATATTTTGTAGAGATGGGGTCTCGCTCTTACTTAGGCTGCTCTCAAACCCCTGGCCTCAAGTAATCCTCCCACCTTGGACTTCCGAAGTTCTAGGATTACAGGTATAAGTTACCATGCCTGGCCCCTCCACTTTACTTTCGACTAGTGTTAACATAGTATGTCTTTTTCCATCCTTTTATTTTCAAGCTATTTGTGTATTTATTTTTAAAGTTGCCTTGCTTTTTTAAAAGAAGATCTAATCTGACAGTCTCTTCCTTTTATTTAGGATCAGACCATTTATATTTAATGTGATTATTGATACAGTTAGGTTTAAGTCTTTTCTCTTTCTATTTGTTTTGTCTCATGTGTTCTTCGTTCCCCTTTTCCTCTTTTTATGCTCCTTTTTGGATTGAGTATTTCTTATTCTATTTTGTCTTTTTTGTTGTTTTGTTAGCTATAGCTCATGACTTTGACATATTTAAAGAGTAATGATTAAGTATTTTTTAGAATGTCCTCAATATGATTTTGATGTTTTCTCATGATTAAACTTGGGTTATCATGGATACCACAAGGTGCAGTTCCCTTCTCATCATATTATATCAAAGGTATATAATGTCAACATGACTGGTAATGCTGCATTGATGACTGGCTTTAGGTGGTGTCTGCCATGTTTCTCCACTGAAAAGTTACTGTGTTTCCCTTTCCCTTTCTATTTGTTAGAAGTCTAGCCCACACTCAAGGGGAGGGGAATTAAGTTTCACCTCCTGGAGGGAAAAGAATAAAAGGATTTGTGGATGTTTGTTAAAACTACCACAGTAATTATTAAATAATAAATATTTGATGGATCAGATATTATGACACTATTTGAATATTCTGTTTCTTCTTAAAGTTTTCCCACTAATTTTGACAATCATTAGTGGATCTTGCCTACAGCAATTATTACTGTGTTGTTCTAATGGTGATTTTCTATTTTCCATATTCTTTCTGCATTTATTAATTGTAATTCTTCCATAAAGAAAATTTGTCCTATAGCTCCCATTTGCTTATTAATTATTTATTTATATCAGTATGGATTCACAGATACTTTTTTTATTATAATCTGAGAATATCATAATTTTTTTTTTTTTTTTGCTCAAAATCTTCCAGCTTTGGGCACTGGAAGCTCTTTCAGATGGCTCCTGGTCCTTTGATATTTTTGTTGTTTGTTTGTTTTTTAGCACTTCCTTATTTTCTGACAGTACAAGATGCTCCAGGCTTGTCTTGTGTTTTCCCTGTCCTAGCATCAGGCATTTCTCCAGGGCCCCCTGGTTCCCTTTACTGGAGAATGGTATTTAGGATGCAAGACTTAGGTACTAGGTGTGTTCTTTGTTAATAAGGTATCACTGCTTCTAGGTTCTCTTGGTGGACAGGACTAGGAGATGTATGTATTTATACTAACCTGTGTATACACACGTGTCTATATTTATATTTGTATATATACTAAAATAAATGTTAGTTTATACTGGTATCTCTGGCTTTAACCCAGCACTACAGAGTTAATTCTGGTCTTTCCCCCTTACATATTCATAACTTCTTTCTCTGACAGTGAGAAACTTGGCTGTCATTATCTAGAATATATTTATAGTTATTTGTTCAACCCTTGTGTTACACGTAAAGTATTTTCAGAATTGCTGACCCACACCGCTCTGAGAAACAAATTTATCAACTAGAGTGCAATGTTTGTGTAAAACTCTTTTGTTGGTAGCCTTGTCATTTCTAGTCAGAGCACTGTTTTCCAAAGTTGTTTATGTCTAATCCCGTCCCCCAACCCACTTAAGTGAGGTCATGTCGTTGGTAATACAGATAGTTTCATTTGTCATAGTCTGCATTCCATCCTGGTTCCCTGGACATCCTGGCTGATTTTTAAAAAAAATTTTCTATAGTAAAGTTTACTCTTTGTAGTGTCCAGTTCTAACAAGTTTGACAAACGCTTGGAGTCATGTATTTGCCATCACAGTGCCATTCCCAAACAAGTCCGTTGTGCAGCTCCTTTGTAGTCAACTCCTATGCCTGGCTTCTTTTTAAAATGAAGTTATTTATTAAAATAAATTATTTCATGGATCTTGATAGTGTATTTTGTTATGGAAACAAACCAATAGGAAAATGCTAAAATCATTTTTCACAGTGGCTTTTAACATGAAAAATATGTAGCCTAGGCATGGCTGAATCATGAAGCTTTGTAAGGTTGGAATCCGCAGTAAGGAAATCAAGGAAAGAAGACAATTGCTTTGTTTTCATTTTTGTCCCGGAATGACAGTCTTTGATGTGGCTTCCCAGAGAATACTTCCCTCTCAAAATAGGCATCTCTGATTTTCCTATCCATAGTAGAGCAATTGAAAACCATTGAACAGTAGTTAACCAGTTAAAAAGAAATCAAAGGCTGCTTGTTAGGATAACTGTCCAAACCACCCTGCCGTTCTTAATATTTCAAATAGCTTTTGCACTGTAATGACATATCCTAGTTGACTGTTAGTCTGTTTTTTGTTTGCTTTTCCTACATTCTTTTTTATACTTTTGTCGCTTTCTCCCTTTGCCTGTGTTCATTTATATTTTGATGTATTCTGTAAACTTTATATATTTAGTCCTATTGTGTATGTGGCACTAAATTATAGATTTTACTCTTATATTGGCCTGTTTTCTTATTTCCTTAAATTAGCTTTAATACAAAATTAAAATACTGTGCTCACTTTGGCAGCACATGCACTAAAATTGGAACGATACAGAGAAGATTAGCATGGCCCCTGCACAAGGATGACATGCAAATTCGTGAAGCGTTCCATAAAAAAATAAATAAAAAAAACTAAAATACTTTTTAGTATTCTATTTATTGACTGTATATTGTCGATACATATAATGTATAGTGATTACATATATTCATTCAGATCTTAATTTAAAATATAAGTGAATTGAATATTTTATTCCTCATTGAGATGAGAAAAAGTCAATTAAGTTGCTTTTTATATGAATGTATGACTCAATGATCATCAATAGAAAAAGGTTTTTCTACCCCTGTATTAGAGAAATACTTGGTAGTTTCTAATCTGTTCTACCTCAGATGAGACCGCACTGAAACTAATGTGACTCTGTGAGAATATAAATTTTTCGTGAACACCACCCTCTCCGCTTTCCCCACCCCCAGCATCTCAGTCACCATTGGAATATTTTTTTTTTTTCTTTTTTTTGAGACAGAGTCTCACTCTTTTGCCTGGGGCGAGTGCCATGGCATCAGCCTAGCTCACAGCAACCTCAAACTCCTGGGCTCAGGCATTCCTACTGTCTCAGCCTCCCGAGTAGCTGGGACTACAGGCATGCGCCACCATGCCCGGCTAATTTTTTGTATGTATATTTTTAGCTGTCCGATTAATTTCTTTCTATTTTTGGTAGAGACGGGGTCTCGCTCTTGCTCAGGCAGGTCTCAAACTCCTGAGCTCAGAACGATCCGCCCGCCTCGGCCTCCCAGAGTGCTAGGATTACAGGCGTGAGCCACCGCGCCCGGCCACCAATGGAATATTTTGTAGCATATTTATTTTTCTTTTAACATGTTAAACCTAAAGCCCATGTTTTGTAGCTTGAATATGTTTTCTCTTGTTGGTATGTCAGTGGAATAAAACAAAAATAAAACAAACAAATAATTGGTCCCTATCTTCTATACAGTGATCTTTGGTACGTGAAATTATACTTTTAAGTCTAGGGTCCTTGAATTGGCTCACTCATTTAGATTCTAAAGTAGAGTGATCATTCCTACACCATCTTTCACAATAACAGCTATGGCTATTTCTTCGTACCTCTGAAGGGTACAAAGACGGAGCAAGCCCTAGAAAGGATGACTGGATGGGATTATTGCAGTGTGTCTGAAGTTGGAATGCAGAGGTAAGTTTAAATTATTCTCTATGGCATATGAGGGCACACACTCCTCTCAAGTGGAGATTAAGATCTGAATGAATGTATGTATTCATTATATATTATGTATTCTGACAATATGTAGTCAATAAATTTAATTAATATTAAAAAGTGTTTTAATTTTATATTAAAGCTAATTTAAGGAGACAAGAAAACAGGCCAATATGAGAGTACAATCTATAGTTTAGTGCCACATATACAATAGGACTAATTCTCATTAGTCCTATTAATTCCAAAATCCGTAATCACATGCAAATAGTGTTTATAGGACTGGGCTCACACAGAAAGTAGCTTTATGCCAGGATCTTATTGATAATGTATTTCTAGATGAGGTATTTTACAGAACAAGAATATGCCTTGACACACGTTCTGTATTTAGTCATACACATTTGCCATGCCTCAGTACCTCTCAGATGGGTTTCATGGCAACAGACAGGAGAATTTTATGTGTTTATCTGTGCTTTAGAACCAAGAATATTTTATAGTTGGTCTGATTGGTCTGCAGTTAAAAAAAGTGACAGTGCCAGTTTCATGCATAGATGGTGGTCCCCTCTCCACCAAGCATTTGTATAATTCCAATTACTTATTTCAATGTAGAGCTAAGCTCATGGTGAGTCAAGGGGAGTGCTATGCAGTTCAGATTGCATAGGTTCTCCCTGAACTATTGGAAAAACTGGGAACTCATTGCATCATCACAGTAGAAGTGGTATGACTATTTGGGTGATAATTTCCCTTCCTCCTTCCTTACCCTCTGACTTCCCCCTGCCTTCACCCTCCCTTCACTCTTCCTTACTGCCCCCGTGTCCTCTACCACTAGTTGAAGATATTTTATCCATGTTTTTACTTGGTGGTTTGATGCTGAAAGAGCACTTAAGACCCAGCCATCCCGTTTTCTCCTTTTGTCTTTTCCCATTAGCTCTATTAACATTGCAGTAATTTCTTCTCCACGATAACCCTGGACTTTACACTTCCACTCAATTAGAGATAGCAGAAGGGATGGGTAACAGTCCTTCCAGGGAAGTTATTTCTTTAAATACTTCTATCTAAGGTAACTGCTAGATGAAGTTTCACTCTGATGGTATTTGACTGGATAAATCAGATTTGTGGTCAAGGAATCGTTGATGGTTTTGGTTTAGAGACGATAGAATCAAGTAGAAACACAAAGTAGTGTACTCAAAGAAATAGCATCTTATCTAATGTCTTCCTGCTAGTTTGACACTGGAATATTACATGATACTGCTCTGACTTTGTTTTTAGGGTTGAAAGAGTTCTTCATAGAGCATTTGTGCAGTGAAATTACATAGATTTTCTTCTAAGAAGTACCATAGCCAGAGTGTTAGTATCCAGGGTTCTCCCGAGAAACAAAACTATTAGGAGATAGATAAAAAGATACAGATTTATTATAAGGAATTGGCTCATGTGATTATGAAGGCTAACGAGTTCAAATTCTCATGGATTGGCAGCCTGGAGACCCAGGAGAGCTGAAGATACAGGTGAAGCCTGAGGACAGTCTGCTGGAGAAATTCCCTCTTGTGTGGGGAGGCCAGTCTTTTTGTTTTGTTCAACTGATTGGGTGAGGCCCACCTACACTGTAGAGCACAATCTGCTTTACCCAGAGTTCACCAATTTAAGTGTTAATCTCATCTAAAAACATCCTCTAAGTTGACACACAAAATATAAATATCACAGCCAGATTTATGTGGAATTCTATGATATTTGGTTGGGTCTTTTTGTGCTTTATTTTTAAGGGCCTGTTTGGTTTCTAACCATTTAGTTTAGCTTAGGTCACCATGGGCAAGTATAATCAGGACTTCAGGTGGCTGTGTTCTTGTCAGAACTCATATTGGACTGGTTTACGACATATTCTTTGCTGTTTGTGTAGGTGAGTGGATCTGGAAAATACTATGTGTTCTTCCTACCCCTCTGCTTCTTCTCAAATTCCTTAAAAAATTGGATAAGGAACTGATACGTTGTTGCAGCGATGCTATTTTTTGCGATATTGTCTTTTCTAAGATGGATTCTGCTAAGCAAGCCTACAGAAGTGGCAGTGTTTTTTAAAGAGTAAACATGTAGCTGTTTTCCATGAGAAAGCCTGCATTTCCACTTTATATTTAGACCCGAGCCCAGTGGCCAGGGCAGTCCCACAGTGGTGCATGCTGACGCGCACCCACCCTGCTTGGGTTCTGGTCAGGGAAACGTTTCTTTGGAGCAGGAGACAAACTGGACAGAATGCCAGAAGGCTAAATATAGCTCTTTAGAGAGCCAGACATGCGTAAACTATTTTTTAGTGAACAACACTTGTAACTTAGAGTGAAAACATTTTCTAAAGGAACTTCTTTTCCCTCTTGGTTTGTAGTAATGAGCATAAACCCAAATTAATTTAATTCTCATGGAAAGCTAAGAGAGTCATTGATTTTTCTCTTTTAGCTGTCTCTGCAGATAAATGGTAATAGCCATTGTTAAAGTTAGCCTCTTATCCCCCCATATCCCACTATTCAGTTCACGACTGAACAGGCCTGTTCTGTTCAGACGAGTTTGTTTCCACAAGAAAGACAGACAGGTGGTTTGCACACTGAGACCTTGATCTATCCGGATGTAGGTTGAATGGTCACTTTGGAATTTAGTTTTTCATGGACCCTCACTCTGCTTCAGGATGCTTCTACACTAGTATGCTAAGGCTCTTAGAAAAGTCAATACAAATAAACCAGCCTCTATTGAATCAGGAGATTTGTGGGCTGAGACAACATTACCTCAACATCTGTTATGGCTTAAATATATTTTTTACTATAATATTTTATGTTATTAGTTCTTTTTGCCTGAGGCTGTAGATGCATTTTATAGCCAGTAATTCTTCAGAACAGGAAGGCAGGCAGCATCCTCATGGCCCAGCAAGACTGTATTTCTGTGCACACAGCTCCAGATATTGGGTCTGGCGTTCAGAGTATGTGCCTTGGTTGGGCTCCCCAAGTGGGGCTGCACATAAGATCACCCTGGAAGCTTGGGCAAAAATAAAGATCCAGACCTTTCCCAGCCTGTTGAATTAGCATCTGGGGTGCCTGTGCACTGGGGGATGAGGAGGTAGGTTGGGAAATGATATTTTAAACAAGCAAAGTGATTGTCATCAATTGTCCGATATTAGATCCCCGGACCCTGGCACGATTTCTGGACGATCTCTTAAAACTGAAATAAGAAACTGCAGTTGTTGACCACAGCTGCTAAAATTGTTTCAAGTCAGGAAAGGGAAGGGGAAACAAAGAACACAGTGGTTCCAGAGAAGCATCTGAGGAGCCCTGTGAACTAGGAAGGCCATTGTGAACGCCAGGGAGTCAGCATTTCCTCTCCTGCCTTATCATTCCCATCTGCCAGCTTCCTCCACTCTCCCTTAACTCAGTTCCTGGAAGGAAGAGATGGCTGTGTTGAAGATGACAGTGCCAGCTGCAAGTCATGTCAGAGGCCTTTTTTCAGGCTGCTTCCCTTGCAGACTCATCTAAGAAAGGATTTCACTCAAACAATGGGATCTCTTTGGGTTTCAGGGTCTGACTCATGTCTTCCTTTTAGTTTCAGGTCCTCTTCACACCTATTTGTTGTTGGGTCTTTTAGTTCTGAGTAGATTTTAATATTCTGTTTCTTCTTACAAGAAAGATAAAGCAGGAAGTAGGGACTAGGAGTCAGAACTCCTGGCTTCTGGTTTTTACTTGTGCTTGTAGCCATTAACGGCTCTAGGATTCCGTCCCTGTCTGGGAAATGAGAATGAGTGTAGTAATCCTCATCTGCGTCGATGGTGTGCTGGGATGCTGAGATGGTGTTCAGAATGAGATGAGAGACAGCCCAGATGACATTCAGTAGAATGTATAGCTCGTTAAGGTCCCAGGAGCATTATGTGCTCACCTTTTAGCTCCCTCCTGCTTTGTTAATTATCAAAATATTGGTGGGAGAAAGTACAGTGTCTGCTTTGTTCTTCTTTTCTCTACATTAGGCATCAGTCTTGCAAGCTGTTCAGAAAAAACTACCCCAGCAGGTTCAGTTTTCCTCTTTAGTAGAATAGTCAACCGACCTACAAGAAGCAGCATAGCATCACATTTGCTATGCGTCAAAATAATGCTCTTTGTGAGCTTAAAAGTCTCAACTTCTCTCTGTTCTTCTCTGCTCACTGCTGATTGGCTCCTTATATGTGAAAATTTATACTCCATATAGCTTGTCGTCTTTCCTGTAACATCCCTTGCCCAGCCCACCTGTCTTCCCAGGAAAGCATGTATTTTCCTTGTAGACCAGCATCCAGAAGGGTGGAATGATTGTCATTCTTGAGCCTATGTGCGTAACAGATGATACCGAAACTTAGAAACGGATCCCAAGGCCCTCTGGCTCTGTACTCTGCATTTGCTTTGCTCAGGCTCCCTAACCAATGAGGGAAAGGCTGTTGTTCAAAGGCGGTGACTCATGCAGATGAATGGCCACAGTGTGCTCCATCCCTGCCATCTCTCTTTGTTGTCTTCCGCTGAGCCCGTGCTGTGGTGCCCTGCAAGATTTGTTTATATGCATGATTTTGTCATCTGTTTCTGAGAGCTGAGAGGAAAGTCTCCTGACTGGGAAGGGCCTATGCTGTTTATTTTGGGACAATTCACATTTTTGCTGGCTTCAGAGCTGGGTTACTTCTCTACACGGTAGTGCATCTTGCCTGAACTTCTTTGTTATTGTATTCAAACAGGAGCACACAGATGTGGGGGGATTTGCCTGGGTGGGTCTAAGGACTATGCAGATGGAGATGATTCAGGGAATCTATGACAGAACTAGGATAGCAAAGTCAGTTTCTTGGTCAATTCTTCCTATATAGAAAACTCTGTGCCAGATACCACTATTTATGGCATGGAGCATGAATTTGGAAGTACACGTGTCCTGTGTATATTCTTTCTGAATCCTGGTTTTGTCTCTTTATCCCCAAATCCCACTGATTATACGCAGCTGTTCAGTATGTAGTTCCGGCCTTAAGTATATCAATAACTTTTCTTCTCTCTCAATATCTCTGTCAATATTTCTCTCAATCTCTCTCTCTTTCCTCCCTCCCCCTTTCTCTTTCTCTCTCATTGTGACTTAGATAACCTGGCACCGATGTATGGTAGGATACTGTTGCCTTCAGAACATCTTAGTGTCCTGTTGCCTTCAGAACATCTTAGTGTCATTCAGAATTTGGGATATAAGTGGTTAAACTATAGAGGAGGAATTCTTAAACTTTTTTAATATCTCACCACATTTTTTGTCAAGCATGCACACATTAAAAAAAATAACCATAATGTATCATTAATCTCTTTCATGGATTCACAGGGAAAAAAGAGTGTAATGGAAAGAGGACTTGAGGTCTAAGGACATACCTTGAAGTCCTAGCTCCATGACTTAGCTGTGACTAGAGGCAAACCACTTGGCCAAATCATAATTTGTAAATTGGAAACCATACCACTTGCCCTGGTATGGTTTTG
>RJWJ010040511.1:0-13943 GCA_004363605.1 Indri indri
TGGTCTGTTCTTCTTTTTCCAGTTCTTTGAGTTGATTCATTAGGTTGTCTATTTGTGATCTTTTTGACTTTTGGATATAGGCATTTATGGAAATAAACTTTCCTCTCAGGACTGCTTTGGCTGTGTCCCACAGATTTTGATAACTTGTGTCACCTTTGTCATTTAGTTCAAAGAATCTTTTGATTTCCATCTTTACTTCATCATTTATGAAGGAATCATTCAGCAGAAAGTTGTTTAATTTCCATGACTTTGTGTGGAGGTGAGAGTTTCTATTGGGGTTGATTTCTGTTTTTATTCCACAGTGATCTGAGAAGATGCATGGTATGATTTCTATTTTTTAAATTTTTTAAGGCATGCTTTGTGTCCTAGAATATGGTCAATCTTAGAGAATGTCCCATGAGCTGATGAGAAGAACATGTATTCAGTGTTTTTTGGGTAGAATGTCCTGTAAATGTCAGTCAAGCCCATTTGTTCTAGAGTTCTGTTTAACTCCATTATTTCTTTGTTAATTTTCTGTTTGGAGGATCTGTTCTGTGCTGTCAGTAGGGGGTTGAAGTCTCCGACTATTATGGTGTTGCTGTCTATCAATTTGTTTAGATCAAGTAGAGTTTGCTTTATGAATCTGGGTGCACCTAAGTTGGGTGCATACATATTTAGAATTGTTATGTCTTCTTGTTGAACTGTACCCTTCACCATTATATAGTGACCCCCTTTGTCTTTCATTACTTTGTTGATTTAAAAACCAAGTTGTCTGAGATCAAAACTGCCACACCAGCCTTCTCTTGGTTTCCATTTGCTTGAAATATTGATTTCCACCCCTTTACTTTGAGTCTAAATGCATCCTTGCAAGTTAGATGTGTTTCCTGGAGACAGCAAATGCTTGGCTTGTTTTTTTTTATCCATTCGGCCAGTCTATGTCTCTTGAGAGGGGAGTTCAAACCATTCACATTTATTGAGAGAACCAATAAGTGGGGTGAATTACTGTTCATTCTGTTGGGTTGCATTTTGTTGCTTTGTTTTCTCTCTTGAGCCATTGTGGAATCTTTAACTTTTGAGTGGTTTCACATTTGAGAGTGTTTATTGTGCTGATCCTTGTGTAATTCTGGTTTGAGTACTTCTTGGAGAGCTGGTCTTGTCTTGGTGAATTCCCTCAGTCTTTGCTTATCTGAAAATGTCTTTATTTCTCCTTCATGTATGAAACTTAGTTTTGCAGGGTACAAAATTCTAGGCTTGGCATTATTCTGTTTCAGAAGAGTGAGAATGGGGCCTCAGTCTCTTCTTGCTTGTAGGGTTTCCGTTGAGAAATCTGGTGTTATTCTGATGGGCTTTCCTTTGTATGTTACTTGTTTCTTTTGCCTTACAGCTCATAGAAGGGCCTTTTTCGTGGATATTTTGGTCAATCCGATGACTGTGTGGTGTGGTGTCTTCCTATTTGCATTGAATCTCCCTGGGGTTCGTTGAGCTTCTTGTACCTGCATATCTAGATTTTTAGCAAGGCCTGGGAAATTCTCCTCTATTAATTCTTCAAATAGCTTATCCAGCCCTTGAGTGTTTTCTTCTTCACCTTCTGGAACCCCTATCACCCTCAGGTTTGGTTTTTTTCACATAATCCCACATTTCTTGTAGGCTTATTTCTTCTCTCTTAATTTTCTGCTCGATCTCTGTGACTGACTTATTTAATTGGAAGGAGTTGTCTTCAATCTCTGAGATTCTTTGTTCTGTTTGATCTACCCTGTTCTTGAGGCTTTCCATGGTATTTTGTAGTTCCCTGAATAAGTCCTTCATTTCCAGGAGATCGGTTTGATTTTTCTTTAATATTTCAATTTCTTTAGTGAATTTTTCTTCCAAATCCTGGATTTTTTTGGTGGTTTCTTTGTGTAGGTTATCCGTTTTTTTCTTGATATCATTCAGTTTTCTTACAATCCATGTTTGAAATTCTTCTTCTGTCATTTTAGTGTTCTGAGTTTGGTTGGTGTCCATTGCTGGGGAACTGTTGTTCCTCTTTGGGGGTGTGCTTTCCGTTTGATTCTTCATACTTCCAGAGTTCTTTCGCTGGTTCCTTTTCATCTTGATCAGTTGTTCCTTCTTGCCTTTAGATTTTTGTTTGGATGACACACCCTGTTTTGTCTCTGAGCCAGTAGGTGGTGTTTGTGGGTGAGATTCGACCACACCCTTTATGATGAATCAGTAGATGCAGTAAAAGGGTGTGTAGGATGACCTCCCTGTCAGTAGGTGGCACTTGCAGGGAGGAGCTGCTGTTTTGGGGTCCTGTAGCTAGCTCTTATTCCTCTAGAGAGGCCCTCTTGTGCCTCGGGTGGTGGGTGGGGCCCTGGAATTTCCAGGTGTGTCCTTATTCTCCACCTCAGTGGGAGGAGTGAGTCTGGGTGGGTCTGGGTTTGGTAAGCCTGCCCTCAGGCTCCACAACTGCTGTTTGCAGGGTCAAAGGTCTACTCTTTGTTTCTGTGCAAAGCTGCCAGGAGGGGCTGAAATGGCTCCACTCAGCTGAAAGTCTGGGCTTGGGGGCTGGGGCTGTCCAAGACCTGCACTCTGGAGCAGGTCTTGCTCCCCTCCACTCTCTCCCTCTTCGTGGCCTCTCCCAAGCCTCTGCCAGCAAGCGGGGCCTCAGGTCGATGGATCTCCCCTGGCTGTGACGTGGGCCGGAGGTTCCCTACCCAGGATCGTAACCTGAGGTGTCCTTATTCCCCACCTCAGTGGGGGCAGGACCGGGAGTGAGGCTGGGTGGGGTTGGGTTGGGTAAGCCTGCCCTCAGGCTCCACAACTGCTGTTAGCAGGGGTCAAAGCTCTGCTCTTTGTTTCTGTGCAAAGCTGCCATAAAAGCCAAAGATTTTTAGTAAGATTTGGGTTTAAGTTAGCTTCTGCTACTTGGTAATTGTATGACTTTGGAAATGGTACTTACTCTCTTTGAACCTTAATTTCCTTACCTATAAGGTAAAGATAGTGATACTTACTTTGTAATGCTGTCAAAATTAGAAAGCATACTTACATCTCCTCAATATATGATAATTCCTTGAACTAACTTTGTTAATTTGAGTGAGTAATGTTATATAAATATTTTTACATTCAGAGAGGTCTTTTTCTGGGCTTTTGAAAATATGTTTTTGAGAGATAATATTTTTTCATATTTTAGAAAAATTAAACAAGTAAAATATGTACTTTGTAATGAGAATAAATCTTTAAAAATCTAATAATTTGCCACACAGGCTAAGGTAACTGATGCGAACAGTTTGATCAATATTTCTTGCCATAGGTTTTCTATTCTTAAGAAGGCTTCTGCACACTTTATAGGATGATTTTTGCCCATCTTTTAAAACAGAATTATTCTCTAAATTCCTTTCACTTAGCAATGTACTTGAATATATTTTTATATTTATATCCATAAAATATTTTTTCATGGCTGCATTGTGTCCTACAGTATAAAACTTTTTCAACTATTCCTTTAATGGAGAAAGAACAGTTTTAATTTTCTATTTCAAGCACTGCTGCTATAAATCATAATCAGATCATATTAAATGCGTTTCCATTTTGTCAAAACAAAATCAAGTCACTAAACCCTGGAGGGAAAAGTATCTTTAATGTGCTAATGCTCATGGCCATGATATTAACAACACCCTTATTTTCAGCAATGACCATTAGAGTTAATGATGTTGCTGAATTACAATGAGTTTTTGGTAGATGAATCCCTATCAAGGAGATAGCTCAATCAGTACATAGAGTTTATTAATCAAATTCACATACATTGCTTTAATCAGATAATTACAGGATTAGAGCCTTTAATTCTTAAGGATCTTATTAAATATGATTGTTGGGAATGAGTATTAATGAGTGCTCTTTGTTAATTGAGCTTATTTAAAGGTAGATATGCATGAACACATTATAATTACTATCATATTAAATGACATAAATGCAATCAGTGTCAAAAGTATGCAAGAAAGGTGTTTCATATTTGTGTGTATTATGCATGCTGCAATATTTTATGTATAATGTTTATGTATTATGTATGCTGATATTTTTATGTACATTGTTTTGCCCTTTATTTTTATAATGTATTGCAGGAAAGTGTTAGGATTTAACAATAAAATTTTGTTTGTCAGCTGTGACAGACCTCTGCTTGACAGTTGATGAATGTTGTAGGTAAGAATGGATTGAATAGTGGTTGGATTCACAGAAAGAGCCTCACTTAAGGACACAAAGTTCTCACTGTTAGTTTCTACAAGTCACTCCTCCTTTGTAACTTTACAGACCAGGAAAGGACTTTAGAAATTGGTAAACAGCTTTACTGAGGTATAATTGACATACAATAAACATCATATATTTAAAGGGCATAGTTTGAGAAATGTTTCTCATATATATGAAAACATAACTGAACCAGGGATAACAAACCTATACATTATCCCCAAAAGTTTCTTTGTGCACTTTTGTGATCCTTTCATTTCCGCTTCCAGACCTTCTTACCTCAGGTAACCACGGATCTGCTTTCTTTAACTATAGATTTGTTTGAGTTTTCTATAATTTTATATAAATGGAATAATACAGTATGCAATTATTTTTCCTGCATTCTTTTACTCTGAATAATTATTTTGAATTTCATACAGTTTTTGCATGTACTTAGAGTTAATTCCTTTATTTTGCTAAGTAGTGTTTCATTGTATGCCTGTATCAAACTTTATTTCTTCTTTCGCATGACAATAGATAATAGGTTATTACCAATATTTGCCTATTACAAATAAAGCTGCTATGATCATTTGCATACTTGTCTTTGCATGAATATAATTTCAATGCTCATGGCTAGGATTGGAATGTCAAGATATATAATATCAACTGGGAGAATGTTTCATTTTTCCAGAAACTATCAAACTAGTTTGACTCTGTTGTTACATTTTTGCATTCCTGTTGACAGTGTATGAGAGTTGTAATTGCTCCAAATTCTTGCCAACACTTGATATGATTAGTCTTTCATTTTAGCAAATCTAATAGGTGTGTAACGATATCTTATTATGGTTTTAATTTGCATTTCTACAATGACTAAAGATTTTCAGTATCTTTATATGTGCTGTTTGTCATCCGCATATTTTTCAATGAAATTTTTTGCCCAATTTTTTAATGAAGTTGTTTGTTATTGTTGAATTTTGAGAGTTCTTTATATATCTGAATAAAAGTTCTTTATGAGATACATGATTTGAAAATATTTTCTTCCAGGCTGTAGCTTGATGTTTCTTTATTTTAACAATGTCTTTTCAGTTCCTTTGGGATTGGTTCCAGGAATCCCTCAGATACCTAAATCCATGGATGATTAAATCCCTTATATAAAATGGTATAGTGTTTGCATATAACCTATGCACATCCTCCGGTATGCTTTAAATCAGCAGTCCCTTTTGGGCACCAGGGACCGGTTTCATGGAAGACAGTTCTTCCATGGATGGGAGTGGGGAATGGCCTCCTGATAATTCAAGTGCACCACATTTATTACATTTGCAGCCACTCCCTAGCACCAGCATCACTGTCTCAGCTCCACCCCAGATCATCAGGCATGAGATTCTCATAAGGAGCACGCACCCCAGATCCCTCGCATGCACCCTTCACAGTAGGGTTCTTGTTCCTATAAGAATCCAATGCCGCCACTGATCTGACAGGAGGCAAAGCTCAGATGATGATTCCAGAGATGGGTAGCAGCAGCAAATACAGAGGAAGCTTCCCTCGCTTGCTTGCTTGCCGGGTACTTCCTTCTGTGTGGGTTGTGTGTAGGGGGTTGCCCAACAGGACATTGACCAGTATTGGTCTGCAGCTCAGGGATTGGGAACTGCAGCTTTAAATCATCTCTAAGTTACTTATAACACATAATGTACTGTAAATGCTACATAAAGAGCTGTTATACTGTATTTAGGGACTAATGACAAGAAAAAAGTCTGTACGTGTTCAGGACAGATGCAACCATCCATTTTTTTCAAATATTTTTGATCCACAGTTGGTTGAATCCATGGATGTGGAACCCATGGATACAGATGACTGTACATGTATTCTACTATGGATTCTGTTTATCTGGAGAATCCTGACTAACATAACTCCTAAGCATTAATTTATTAATGTGAACATAAATAGTATGATAAATGTCAATTTCTAATTTTTCATTCCTACTATACAGAAAACACAATGGGTTTTTCTGTATTAACCTTCTAGCTCTGCTAACTTCACTTACTAGGTCTGGTACCTTTTTTGTAGAATACATAGGATTTTTATAGATGGCCATGTTGTCTACAAATAAAAACAGTTAATTCTTTTCTAATCTGGGTGCGTTTATTTCTTTTTCTTGCTTGATTTCAGTGACTAGAGCCTCTGGGATAATGCAGAAAAGAAGTGGTAAAAGCATATACTTTTGTTGTATTTCTGCTATTGGAGGGAGACTCATGAAGATATGAGCTTTGTCTTGTTTTTCCTCTAGCTAAATGCCTGGCACATAGTATTTGCTAAAATATTTAATACATGAATGAATGAACATACCATAAACCATATTGAGTATTTTACATGGATTAACTCATTTTATATTCACAGCAATACCATGATATGCAAACTCATTTTATCTTTATTGCACACATCAAAGAAACAAGAAATGAATGTTTTAAGTACTTTTCCCAACTAGTTGAGCCATGGTATAATACTTCGACATTTGACAGAGTTGGACACACCACTAAAAGCATTTTCTCTTCTTTTCTATTACCTATAAAATTATTATATTCAACCGATACAATCTCTAATTCCATCAGTACTCCAAAAGTAAATTCACTGCATATAAACAGTGATTATGTCTACAACAAAATTGGTACAATTCGGTAAGCATGGCAACCTGATAATAGCTCCTTATTCCAACTTTAGGTTTCTCATCTTTCCTAAGTCAAATAGTTGATGGGGTTGATGGGTGTACATGAGTTCTCAGTCTTCGGTAGTGTTCAGTAGTAGAAAGGATGAGAAAACTGGTGTAAAAATTTCTCTTTCATGGGATTGAGGGGTATATAGAAAATAGCAATATGTATCTGGAGCTGAGAACCAGAATGTAGAGGACTTAGGGCTGGAAATGATGGATATCTGAGACCCAGTGATCAGATCAACATTGACCTCATGTAAGTGGGTCAGGACTCTACTAATCCCCAAAGCATCTGGAGACTTGAATGGATGAGTACAGCTTGAAGAGTTCTGGGGAGACCAGGGTGCAGAAAAGCTTTACATTTGTGCCTCAACAGGAAACTGACAGTCTGCCAGCTTTGACATTCCAGGGATATCGACCACTTTGCTTCTACCACCTACAGGACTTTGGCTTCATTGGTTTCTCCAACAGACCATGGTTTCAGTGAGCTAAATAAGTAACATCTAAGGATGCCCAGGAATCAGAGAGAGAATTAGAAAGACTTAGAGGAAAACACTACATACAATTCTGTGGCAATAAAACTGAAAATCAGAAGGAAACAGATGATTTTCCAGGAAAATAAATGTAAATAATCAAAAATTTACACAAGTGGAAAACATAAATAAATTGCCACAAATAAAAAGCAGAAGTAATATTTATGATTGATAAATAGTTGGGACATGATAGATTTATCACTAGGTTTTAGCTCTGATTCCACTTTGGTTTAAAGAACAGATTATTCCAATGGCATAGGAAAAAAGGATTGTTTTCCATTCAATTTTTGTGAAGCCAATATTGCTTTAATAACTATGAAGATAATACAAAAATAAAACTTTGGACTATTTCCACCTCTAAATGTTGAGCAAAATTCTTGACAAAATTTTAACAAATAACTCAGAAATATGTCAAAAAATGCACTATTACAAAGTAGGGGTTGTTTAAGGAATGGAAGTTTATTTTAATACACAGAAATATATAATTATAATACATTATTATAATACATAATTTTCTAAAATGGAAAATTCATGTCAATACATAATGAAAATGTATTTGACAAAATTTTACAGCCCTATTTCTCAACATACAATCTTCTATATAAATAAAATATCCCCCCTCCAAAAAAACTAGTAAGATACAATTTAGACTCTTTTCCAACAAATTAACCCCATAATATATAGGCAATTAGATCATGGTAGTTGTATAGCACATTTCATAGTGAGTGTGAAGTGTTTTAATAAACTTAATCACCTTTTACATTTTTTAAGTATTTGAAATTCTGAAAAGGCTAAATTTATAAAGAGTTTTAATATAAAATGAAATCAATACTGTTAAAAAGTAAGACTATTTGAATAATATTGGGAACTAAACAGACATATCTATTATAAACATTATTCATGTTATAGAGTTCTTGAAAATTCAGTAAGTCTGGAATAAACACTGGGAAACCAGAATAACATGCTGTTTTTGCTAATGAATTACACTTCTATAAAATGCATGAAACCAAAACAATATTCTAAAGACTCCTAGACTTCACTGGAAAATTAAATTAATATAATGGGGAGAGGAAATAGAAACATAAATTAACACTCTCTTTCAACTCTGGCAATACTGAGAAAACGTAGCTAAATTTGTAGTGGAAATAATTAACTACAGCAAAAATACACTGAAAAGTACTTAGTAATAAGTTTAGGAAAAAGAGACATGATTTATGTGAGAAAATCTTTTTGCAAGTCGTAAAACAAGATCTGAGTAAATGGAAAAGAAAATGATATTCTTAGCTGGGAAGGCTTCTTATAAAAAGGTCAATTGTCCCTAGATTAACATAAATTTCATGAAATTCCAATTAGAATACCACGTAAGTTTTTACTTGTATAAGATGATCTTAAAATTTATGGGGAATCATAAATGCTTGCAAATACCTGAAGAACAAGGACAGAATATAGTATAAAGTCACTATAACTAATTCCGTATGGTCAGAGTATGTAAGTAGGCAAATAAATCAATGCACACGAATATGTCCCAGCATATTTGAGAAAAAGAAACATAATAAAATATAATAACCAAATTACCATATCATAGATGATAGTTTAATTTAGTATGGGAATAAGATAGTGGTGACATTTTTTGGAACAGCTCTAAAAGAAAATTATAGTGGACCTTCCATCTCTTACTATGTTTAAAATTAAATTCCATAAAGATTAAAACTTTCAAAAAATAGAACAATAAAAGCAAAAATACATGGGAGATTATGTCTACAATCTCAGGCAGTGAGGGGCCTTCTTACTCAAGGGTAAAAATGTAAAACTGAAGAGCAATACCAGGAGAAAAGATGAAAAATATTTAAAATAGAAAAAAATGGCATAGTAAACATACTACTGATTATTGTAGACTAACGGTAGAATTGAATAAAACCTAAAAATAAAAAAAACACTGCTAAAATCTTAAAGATGAAATCAATGTGGGAAAAAGATTATCTCATAATTTGTTGCAAAAAATGAAAAAATATTATTAATAGGGGTATGGCTAAAAATTTGAGTTGTTTAATGCAATATTATGTACCATTAAAAAGAATGAACTAAAGCTCTACTGCTAGATCTATCTCAATATTCCCTAGTCCTTGGTTCCCAGTGTCAAGAATGAGTACTGGTACCGAGTTGAGCCTATAACGGAGTGATCACAAATACAAAGCAATCCCACACAGTTTATTACAGAAAAGAAAGAAACTATACAAAGTGAAAGTGAGGAATGAAGCTACCCAAAGTGAAAAAACATTCCAGAGAGAGGGGTCAGTCTCCCCAAGTGAGAAAGAAAGGAGTTGAGGACTCCCAGGTGGTTTCCTTTTATTGGCTGTGTCGGGGGAGGGCTTACAGTAGTAGGTGTGGGATGTTACCAAATGATTATCAGGTGTTCTGCATTTTCCTGAAGTACCTTCACCTGATTGGTTCCCGGCTTCTCCCCTAGGAACCACCCTCCTGGCCTCCACCCACCACCTGTAGATTTGCTACCTAATAACAATAAACCTAAAAATAAAATAAAAAAAAACACTGCTAAAATCTTAAAGATGAAATGGATGTGGGAAAAAGATACTCTCATATTTTGTTGCAAAAAATGAAAAAAAAATGTTATGAATAGGGGTGTGCTAAAAATTTTTGTGTTGTTTAATGCAGTATTATATATCATTAAAAAGAATTAACTAAAGCTCCATATCTGAATAATAAATATTCCTCAAATTATTGTTTAACAAAAAAAGTGCAGAAATGTCTAATATAATTACTTTATTTTAGTAGAACAATGACCAACACCTCCCTTTTTCCCCATTTTGCAGGCACATATTTGTATCAATATTTGGGAAACCTGAGTCATTCTTTTTAGAAACATTTATTCAGAGTCTACTATACACCACACACTGTTCTAGGGGCTTGGCAAAAGACACGCTGGGCAGAAAAGTCTCTGCTGTCTTGGAGCTTATATTCAAGCGGGGAGAGAATAACAACAAAAGTAATAAATATAGAGGACTCAAAGAATAACACAGGGATTAGGACTATGGATTATGTAGGTAAACAGTTTGGAATTCATTCTCCTTATAGGGGGAGGTCACTGTAAGGTTTTGTTCAGGGCAATGGCATGAATTGATTTACTGTTGTAAAACGGTACTCTGGCTGCTCTTTGGAAAATGGGTTGTAGAAGAGGGAAGAGTAAAAGCAGTGATTTATTTGGAGACTACTGCACTTTCCTGAGCAAGAGGTGAGGGTGCTTTGGATAACGGTGGTAGGAATGGAGATGGAGAGAAGTGGGCACATGGAGAGAAGTGGGAATTAAATTTTACAGGTAAAACAGAGCTTGGTGGATGATTGCATGGAGAGATAAGAGTAAGCAAGGAATCTGGGATGACTTGTAGACTTTTTATCTGTACCACAGAGAAGATGGTGGTGCTTTTTTGTGTTGACAGTGAAAATTGGTAGAAGAGTGGATTTTATAAGTTGAACTATAGAGTTGATTTTTGGGAGTATTAAGTCTAAGATATTTATTAAATATTCAAGTGTAAATATCAAATAAACAGTTGAATAAGTGGACATGGAGCCCAGTGGGGTGGGCTGAGCTGGAGAAATAAACCTTAGCGACATCAGCAGCACATAATTGGTACTTACAGATGCAGCACTGGATGAGAGAACCTGGGGAGAGAATGCAAATAAAGACAAAAACCCAAGCTTGAGCTCCCATTGTTGATTGATATCACATCTAAATTTGCTAAAACTTTAAACTTTTTTTAGTGTTAAATGTGGATGATTCACTATACAAAAGAAGAGCTCAGTGAAAGTGCGTTAAGGTGGGCATATTAATTTTGATAAATTCCATGTAGATGATTACTTGGTCTTCCGAATAATTAAGGACACACTTTAGGGCATGTGATTCCTTTTAAAGCTAACACTAGTCCTGCAGTCCTATTGTATCATGTTTAGTGTTTCTCCATAATAGATGTATTAATTACCTTGCAATAATAAAATACACGCATAAATGTAATATACTGATACTTCCTAGCATAGTGGAGTTTTAGAGATTGCAAATTATTCAGGCCATATGACAATTTAGGGAGATTTCAAGGTTTGGAAAAATTTTTGGAATTTTAGAGATCATAAAATTTTAATGGAAAGATTCTCGAAGGTAGAAGATGCACTGTTTTCAATGGGGAATAGCTCAGAATGAGAAATGAAACTTCTTTTTTTTTCAGACTAGCTGGACTGATTTTCTTCAGCAGGCATGAAAAATAAATGGACTGCTTTCCCTCTGGGTCGACAGCTCTCTTAGCCTGACGGTCTGACAAAGTTAAAGTTGTAGTTGTGTAACTCACGCAAAAATTCTTCCCATGGAATCCAGAGAGAACTTTAATTTAGAGATTTGGGCATTTCCAAGCATAGCACTGTAATTGGAAAAGGCTTGGCTTCTGGGTCTTGAGTGAAAAGCAAGCAGACAAAACAGATTTCTAACATTAGGTAGAAATTTAGTGAGATTAAAAATTTTCATCTGAGCTGCTTCATGAGAAAAATTTTTTAGTACCTGAATTCTCAAAGTGTGGCTATCCTTTTCCTAAAAGCTGTGTTTTTCTTTTAAACATATTTGTTAGTAATTATGAGCTTTAATGGTAAGATAACTGCATGATAATTTATTTTTTAGTAATTAAGATATTCAGACTGGTGGTTATTTGAATTTGCCTCAATTTAGAAAACTCTTTCTTTATGAAGGTTACTTGAGATAATGCTCACTCTCAGAGAACATTCTTTTTTTCAAGAATCTTAACATTCTAAATGAGCATACCTTCATATACTGATAATTAACAGAGTAAATTGCAAAATATTCCTATTTCTTTACTAAGGTAGAGATAAGACCTCTATCAGGTAGTTCTTCCTATCTTAGTTTGTAGTAGGTACTACACATAATGAAATTATAATTATTTTAAAAAATTCTACATATGGACATTTTAAAATCAGAACTTTTAAAAACTCTATTTGAGAAATAATATCTCATCATAAAATTACAAGAATTTCTTTTGACAAATATTTTAAAAAACTGTTTCTGGTGGAACAAATTTAGCAAGAGTCTTACATACGGCTAAATTTTGACAGGCCTTGTACATTTCACACCAACCCTCTGCCCAATCCATATTCAACTTACTGGTGAGGAATAAGATGAACCGAATGCCTCATTTGTCAGAAAATACCTATCTGAGAATGCATCTGTTACATGCATGGTTAATTTAGTTTAATTTTAGTTCAACATAGATTGAATGTTTTGATGATGAATTTTTAGGATTTGGAAATATGACTTAACATAAGGCCTTTTTTGATGATGTCTTTTATAATTTGAGAGGAAAAAGTACCTACTCTATGCCCTCCCTTCTGAAAAATAAATAAAAGGGAGGTTGATAGTTTGGGGGAAAAAAATATCTCTAAAGTCCCCTAAGAAAAGTAGAGAGAAAAATAGTCATAAATCTTGTAAGTTTAATCTAGGGTTTAGTAATTTTGAAATTTTGGAATTCAGAAGCAATACTTCTAAACTTATTTCTGTGATATAAACTGTAAATTATTCTCCCTCACCCATACAGACACTGAGAATCAATCATGCTTCTATACCACCTTTGGAAGTACTCACCATCCTTTTGAACAGTCTTCTAGAAAACTGCTTCAATATCAGACCTGACACCTGAGATGAAATCTATCTTTCACCCTTATTCTAAGGCATAAGCATGGGAAGAATAAAAAAGAAAAGACATGAAAGTATAAAACAGGTAATTCTTTGAAAAGAAAACTGTATCAGTGGAAAGAATTATTAAAAAAGATATAAAGAAAAATCATAGGTTTGATATAGGATGACTAACAACTTTGCTAAGTGTCATTGAGAAGCTGTGAAACAGTTTGCCTTCTCTAGATTGTTAGGGGTAGAAGAAATTTTAGACATTATCTAGTCTAATTCTCATCAGTTCAAGAGGGAAAAATTGACATAGAGATGATAAGTGACTTGGACAGTGTCATAAATATAGTTAATAGTGAATTTGATTGCAGCACCAAGTATAGTTACACATTGTTTAATGACAGAGACACATTCTGAGAAATGCATCATTGGGTGATTTCATTATTATGTGAACATCATGGAATGCATTTACACAAACCTAGATGGTATAGCCTACTGCACACCCAGTATATATGGTATAGCCTATTGCTTCTAGGCTAGAAACCTGTACAGTATGTTATTGTATTAAATATTATAGGCAATTGTAATACAATGGTAAGTATTTGTATATATAAACATACAAAATGTACAGTAAAAATACAGTATTATCTTATGAGACCACTGTTGTATAGGTGGTCTGTCATTGACCATAATGTTATGTGTCACATGATTGTATACAAAGTCACTTACAGTGTGTTTTGACTCTGCGACTTCATACAGTCTGGTCTATGCGGCCCTTTTCATTCCCTCTTCTCTCTTCCCTTTGCACACACAACCTAGAAGAAAGTCAAGAACAAAATAG
>RJWJ010040512.1:0-13942 GCA_004363605.1 Indri indri
TGATAGATACTGTGAGGAAGACAAAGGAGGACACTCTGGTAGAGGAAAACTAGCATGAGATGCTTTATCTAGAATAGTAACTCTGAGGATGTGGCTTTGAACTGAGACCTAAGTGATGAAGAAGCAGCCATGTGGAGATTGGTGGGGTGGACAATCTTGATCTAGAGTTTTGAAGGCCTACGTGAGGAACCTGACTTTATTCTCAGTGTGGGTTTGAAGCAGAGGAGTGGTAGGATCTGATTTGCACCTGGAAAGGATTGTTCTGTTCTATGGAGGATAGACTGGGAGGTGAGAGTGGAAGCAGGGCCTGGGAAGGAGGCTGTTGAAAGAGCCCAGTGAGAGATGCCAGCGGGGTAAAATCGGAGCAGCAGAGGTGTTGAGAAGGGACCAGGTACTGATTACATCCTGGATTAGAACCAGCGCAATGACAAAGGGACTGGATGTGGGGGATGAAGGAAAGAGAGGAATCAAGGGCAATTTCTGGGCTTTTGGCTTTAGCAACTTGGCCAATGATGTTACATATACTGAGATGGGGACACTAGCAGAGAGGCATACTTTGACGGATAAAACCAAATATATCACTCTGGCCCCTGTTAAGTTTGAAGTGCCTCTCAGACATGCAGCTGGGAATGTCCAGCAGGCAGTGGTATCTGCACATCTAGGACTCAGGGCAAGATCCAGATAGAGATAGAAATTTGGGAGTCCCCAGAGAGCAAGGATGGGCATCCTTCAGATTTACCCAGGAAGAAGGAACTGAAGGCAGGAGACCACAGGAAGAACCGTGAGTCCCTCTAATACACCGAGATCTGGTAGAGGCAGGGAGGACAGCAGAGGAGGCTGAGAAGGCACAGCCAGAGACCGAGGAGGCAAGCCAGGTGAATGGGAAGGTCAGGGCATCACACCTGTTCAAGAAGGACACCAAGGTCAACTGCGTTGAATGATCCTGAGTGATCCAGGTAAGAGGAGGTTTCTCCCTAGGATTCACTGAAGGAGTGAATCTGTAACTGTTAAACTGTTCAGGACACTTAAAATATAATTCAATTTACAAAAATCCCCCAAATTCAGTTTACCCTCAACTTCTTGGTGACACAAATCTACTCAACACATATTGAGTTACTACCATGACTCACCTTTTTGCTTAGAAATCATTGGGACAAAGGCAATTTAGCAAAATGTCTAAAATTAAGCACCCTGCATTTAGAGGGAGAAAAGCCAAATAATAATTTTTCTTACTTCAAGGGCCATATTGGTAATGGGGGGGGGGGGCGGAAAAAGCCAGTTTTTGATTATCTATGCCAGTGAGAAACAGACAGTGTGGGAATAATCGCATCCATCAATAATTCATAAAATCCACAGGTGATCTCTTTTTAGGCAATGGTTTCATCTCTTTCACCATTTAGATTCATCTTTAAATTAGAGAAGATAAGAAGGCTTTAATCTGAGCTTTCCCTTCCTTTTCCCTTGCCACTTTTGGGAGGAGTTGATAAGAAACAAACCGGGAACAGAGTAAGGAAGAAAGACCAGCAGACTTCTAGGTGGGCACCCTTCTGGTTCTCCAGAGCAGCAGCAGGTGCAGTCACCCACTGTTCCCTGCGGCCAGGGGGGCTGGGAAGGTGCCCACCAGGCATGCACCTGTCCCTGCTCAGCAGCTTTGCACATTTCCTGACTTGCATTTAAAAGGTCGTTCTTTCTGACCCAATCTGGCCACTGGCACAAGGGCTTCACTGCCTCTCGCCTTGTTCCTTTCCTCATTTCAATCCTCTCCCTCCCCTCACTCTGATTCTCTTCTTCCTGCCCCCAAAAAAGCGGATGGGCCTCTGGAGGCCCCGATGGTGCACAGTGAGCAGAGTACCTGTTCTATGAAAAGAATTCTACAGCTTTCCCCAGCTCTCGCCTCAAACAGTGAGCTCTGCAAGGACCCCAGGGATCAATGAACTAAAAATAGCGGAGGCTTGTAAATGAACTGGAACCTTTTCTGCTGCGTTCTCAGACCTGTGCAGCCCTGGCACAGGGGAGGCACACAATTCAGGGCTGTTTGTTTTTCCAGCGGTGCCTGTTGGAGCAAGCACCCACCCCCTGCTGCTCCGTGGATTAATGATGGCATTTCCACCCTCTAGCTTCTCATCTCCGTGAAGTACAATGTGTCCTGTTCTGGGACTCTACTTGGCATTCCTCCTGGAGGAAGTGGATTTTGAGCAGCATTTCAAAAAAATTGTAATGTCACACTGATGTGCTCTAAATTAGCGATCTCACACGGCAGTCCCCCCAGCTCCAGTTCTCCCTGAGGACACCTCCTGCCTGGGAGTGCATTATCCTGCCATCTATCCTGCAATATTTTTGAATGCCTATTAGGTGCTGTATACCATGTAAAATATTGCTGGGTACTATGCCAGATGCTTGGAGTTCACAGATGAATAAATGTGGTTTATTTGCAATTCCTCATTTGCCCTGAGAGATACAGATGTGTTTCTGGAGTCTTTTGGGCATGGCCCAAGAGGATGCAAGGTGAAGAGCACAGGGAGGAGGAGGCATCCAAGGCCATCTTCAGGGGCTGCAGTAGGGTGAGTATTTTCCTCAGGGTCCAAAGCCCCTGGGGATGGCCTTGGCTGCTTCTGTATTGCACTGTATTTTGGCACCTGTTGGGCGCTCAACATAAGATGATACAGTCTAACATGGGATTCCGGGGCTTTGGGAATCAGACAGACCTGGGTTCACACCTGCCTATGCCACCTGCAGGTGACCTAAGTTCTCTAGGCCTCCATTTCTTCATCTGTAAAACACGGTTAATGTGAGGATGGAATGAGACAATGTGTCCAAATCTGTTGTTCTCCAGCCTGGAATAGAGGAAATAAACAATAAATGGTATTGTTTAAAAATACAGTGTATTAATAGAACATGAGAGGTACAGTAAGGCAAACAGACCAGGAGATGATCGCCATTGGAAAGGTAGTTTGTTACTCACAGTTCCCCAAAAGGGGAGCATGCCATGTGTGTCAGGAGACAGAGGGAGAGGGAACCCTGGGCAAGAGCCTTCGTTGTGGTTTCCCAGGAAGGAACAGATGAGGCAGGGTAAACAGGCTTAGGATTGACTAGTTTAAATGATGCCAGGGGCTCTGGTGCACAGGGGCTGTCTCTAGTTGCCTGGTACCTGGCCCTGGGATGATTAGGGCAGGTGGATGGTGACGCAGAGCATGAGAGCCCCATAGAGGAGGTGGTTGGGGTGGGCCTTGGCTTGGTTGGTCTGCATTCGTAAGGCAAGCTCATGGACAAGTTGTTTGCCTTCTCTAGGAATTGACTTAATCCTGGGAGGAGCAGTCCCTGCAGGGTCAGCAAGGCCCCAGATGATGAAGCATCAGAATACAGAAAGTAAAAGACGTGATTAATAGAGGTGTCTAGTATTTTTCTATACATATGTATAGAGTATGAAGCTTAGTCCATACAGTTGGGAAAGTCAGGTTACTTTTCTAAATTAAATCTGGCTTGAAGACTTGATTCTACTGGAGCTCTTCCATTGCTGTATGAATTCTACCTCTGGGGAAGACAGCAAAGGCCTCTGGATTCTAAAGCAGAGTGAAGGTTCTGAGAGGCCTCCCTGGCCTTCAAGCCACAGTGATTCCTACTGAGATGCTCACTGTCCAGGCCCTCTTGGTCCCTTGGACCCAGGAAGTCCAGGAGGGTTGCTGTTTCTGTGCCACATGGGCGTGAGGGTTGTTGCAGAGGCCAGGAGTCTCCCAGGTGCACGGTACAATCCTTCCTCCAACACCAAGGAAGTGTGGGCCGCCAGCTCACTGATGCTCCCCAGCAGCAGAACACAGATGAGGGTGTCAGCGCAGCGCCAGAGCCCTGCCCCAGCCCGGCCGCGCCGCCTGGCCCTCTTCCTCAACAGCTCCCGGAACCGCTCCTCATTCTCTTTCCCAGTCCCTTGTGCTTCTCCGGGGGGGCCATGATGTTTTAGCCCTCCTTCCCTCCTTGCTTTTCTCTTTGTCTAGAACTCACTTTTCTCTCTTCTTTGTCCACCTAACTTGAATTCACATTTACCTAACATTTATTGAGAACCTACCATGAGCCAGAGTGTCTATGTGACTCTACTTTACCTCATCACATACAGTAATTCTCACAACACAGTAAGAGGGGTACTCTCACTGAGACTCATCTTATAGATGACAAAAACAGGCTCTGAAAGGTTAAGTAATTTGTTCACAGCCACACAGCTAGCAAAACCCAGCTCTATCTGACCGGAAAGCTGCTGTTCTGAACCAGCGTGCCAGACTGTCTCATGCCAGGGTTCCCTCCTCCAAGAAGCCTCCTCAGATTTCTCCCCCAACTTTGAACTAACAGTCTATGTTAGTTCAGGGCCAAATTGCTGTTCATCAGACTATTTCCTCTTTTACCTGTACACAGAGCTAAAGAACATTTCTCAGCCTCCCTTGTAGTTAGGTGCAATCATATGACTGCATTCTCGCTAATAGAAAATTATTAATAGAATGTTAGTGGAAGTGGTAAGAGTCACTCCCAGCCTGGCTCACAAAAACCTCCCACGTGCATTCTTTCCACATCCGCTGGCTGGATACCTCTTTCCCAGAGCAACCTCGGGGCCACATGTTAAAGATGGCAAAGCCCCTGGCAGCCTGGGTCACAGTGTTCATTCAAACATTTTCTTACCCAACACCCAACTACTCTGGGGGCTTTAAATTCTGGGATGCATACAAATTACCTTGTAGTTGGGTGTGATCACATGACTTGTTGCACAACACATCACTGAGGTGCTTGTTCCCCGGGTTCTAACTGATCGAGTTGCATGTGGTGTCCAGACATCTACATTTTCAATAAGCCTTTCCCATGGTCTTGAGGCACATGGCTCACACACAGATCAGATCCTTGGACAAACACTTCTGTGATGCCACCTCTGATATTTAGTTCCCTGTGTCTTGCCAACAAGCTGTGGGTGGCAGTCAGAATCCACAGGCAGCATCCATGGGGCTAGGGGCCTTAGCCTACCATTAGGATTCTTGGCAACTACTTTATGAATGACGTGGCATTCTATATACTGTTCTCAAATTTAATTGCAATGCATTTAAGTGTTTCTATGGGAAAATGAGCTCCAGTTTAAGTACAAGCTAACTTTGGAAATAAACCTACTTTTAGGGAAAAACTGTCTACACAGGTGGAGAAGGTATATTTGTTGGTACCTGGGTCCAGTGTGAGGCTTCTCTCAAGAGCCTGAAATAAAGCATATAAGAGGGCCCTCAGAGTGTTCACCCTAAAATCAGTTTGTGAATAGATGATCTGACGTGGCAGGAAAATCCACCTTCAAGAGACAGCCCAGCACTTGGGTCTGGCAGACTTGACTGGTACCCAGCCGGGTGTGTTAATTCACTGTTCCCCAAGCTTCCATCCTGTACCATCTTCCCAATTCTTAAAATATCTGCCTGTCCCTATACCATTATTTTTGTAATATTTCCCTTTAAATTGATGCACTCACACTTATACATTTTAAACTTTTTAAATATTGAAAAGGAAACTTTTGAATAAGGGGGAAATATGTGTATGAACATTAGGAAGGATCCTGGACCCAGAAAGAAAGTGAGGCCTCCAGACTGAGAAGGTAGGGATTACAAAGACATGGAGCAATGGGATCCGATCAAATTAAAAAGCTTCTGCCCTCCAAGGAAACTATCATTAGAGCGAATAGACAGCCCACAGAATGGGAGAAAATATTTGCTCTCTACACATCTGATAAAGGGCTGATAACCAGAATCTATCTAGAACATATAAAAATCAACAAGAAAAAATCAAACAACCCCATCAACAAATGGGCAAAGGAAATGAACAGAAACTTTTTGAAAGAAGACAGAATAATGGCCAGCAAACATATAAAAAAATGCTCAGCATCTCTAATCATTACGGAAATGCAAATCAAAAACACAATGAGATATCACCTAACACCAGTGAGATTGGCCTCTATCAAAAAATCCCAAAACAACAAATGCTGGCAAGGTTGTGGAGAGACAGGAACACTCTTACACTGCTGGTGGGACTGCAAATTAGTGCAACCTCTGTGGAAAAGAATTTGGAGATACCTCAAAAAGCTAAAAATAGAAATACCATTCTACCCAGCAATAGCACTATTAGGCATCTACCCAAAAGAGCACAAAACATTCTATGATAAAGACATCTGCACCCGAATGTTTATGGCAGCACAATTCACTATTGCAAGGATGCGGAAACGACCCAAGTGCCCATCAATCCATGAGTGGATTATTAAAATTTGGTATATGTATACAATGGAACATTACTCAATCATAAGAAACGACGGTGATCTAGCACCTCTTACACTTTCCTGGATTAAACTTAAGCCCATTATCCAAAGCGAGGCACCACAAGAGCGGAGGAATGGGCTCCACCTGTACTCGCCATCAAATTGGTACTAACTGATCAACACTAGGGTGATCACATGGCAGAAATACTCTCCAGGGATTAGGGGGATTTGGTTGGGGGGTAAACCCGCAACTAAAGGACACAGGGAGCATTGTAGGGGGGAAGGGCATGCCTTTAACCCTCGCTCGGGTGAGGCAAAGACATAAAATGTAACCATAATGTTTGTACCCTCATAATACCCTGAAATAAAAAAAACAAAAGCAAAAACAAAGACGTGGAGCAGGGGAGCTGCGGCAGGCGGAGGGGAAAGGACAGGCGAGGGGGTGGGGCAGACAGGAGAGAAGGAAAGAACTCCAACGGGAGGGCGAGTTTGCTGGGAGGTCATGGCGGAAGACAGAGGGGGTCTGCGAGGCCCACCTGGGGAAAGAACCCCGGGCACTGGGAGAGTGTGGGGCTGCAAAGACTAGTGGGGAGCCAGGGGAGAGCTATAGGACAGTGAGGCCAGAGGAGGCACAGGCTGGGAGCTGAGGAGGGGCCACAGCAGGGCGACGTGGGCAGGTAAAGTGTCAGGGAGCAGCTGCAGGACGTGGGCCCCACAACACTGGGCTGTGGGGTGTCTCTCTGGGATTGGACTGGAACGAGGTGGTGCTGCCAACAGCCAGGGAGAGAGATAATGTGTTGGCATCTGCATTTCATCCTTGGGGAGATGCTGCATTAACATATCCCAAGAAAACATCTGTGACACAAGAAAGGAGGGCTGCTTGGCATAGGCCAAGGAGAGGGAGAGGGCAGAGAGAGCAAATGCCAGCCCTGCCCATTCCCAGCACCGTTAATGTGGGGTGGGGGAAAGACTTGCCCTGTTTGGTCCTAGAAAGCCCTCAACTGCCGAGCTCACAAGCCCCTTTTGACCCATCTGCCGAAGGGAGAGAAGCCTGCATCGTGCAGAACACAGATTCCATTCTGCGGGGACGGCCACACAGTGCCTTGAAAAGTGCATATCTCTTTTCTAACTTTAAGTGTCAACCTTGGAGACAAATTCATTCTCAGTATTTTGGCAAAACCAGGCTCCTTAGTCTGCCAGATTAATACTAGGCTCTGGACCATGAATATTATGAAAATAATAGTAATAAAATAGCTACAATTATTGAGTGTTTACTCCATGCCAGCCATTGCACTACAGGCTTAACATATATTATCTAACTTGATCCTGAACATCATGTGAAGTGACCCTATCACAAGGGTGAAGTTCCTGCCTGAGTTCACACACTGGCAAGTGGCAGCGCTTGCATGCTGGCAGTAGAGCATCATGCGTTCAAACACAGCCGTGTTTCTTCTCCCTATCTGCACTGACACCCCCTCTGTAGTACGGGCCCCCTTAAAACTTCTGCAAGGTAGTGAAGGAGCCCTGTCCTGGGAGACAGAACCTGGATTTAACTTTTCTTTCTAAAATTTGTTGACTGTGCAGTTTTGAGCACCAAGTCACAGCTTCTTTATTCCGTTGTAAAATAGAGGGAGCGGTGTTTGCTCGGTGAATGAATGAATGACTCCTCCACCTCACCCCCTTTGCAGTTCTTAAAGAAATAAAACAGATAGTGTAGATGGCAACATGGTAAATATAAAACACTGTTTGTGTTTAAGGGATTATAATTACACAGCCTCAAGTTGTTGTGATTGTTTTGATTCTAAGGGAACAGCATTGCCTCTTTTTCCTCCTGCTCCGAGCCCTGACTCAGGATTGTCTTTCAAAGGAGTCTCCGGGCAGCAGTCCTGTCTCAGTGGAACTCCATCCAGGAGGGCTTTGAGTCCGGGGAGGTAAGGACTGCAGGAGGCCAGAGGCAGGGAGGCAAGGAGGAAGGGGACGTCCATTTTCCTTCTGAGACAAGGGTGGAAAATTGACAACCCTCTCAGAGGAGGAAATTCCTGGGGGGGAGGAGGGCTCTCCCTCACCTGACCCTATCTCCAGGTAAACCTCACTTCCCTGTGCCAGGGCTCTTTCTTCTGGTAATAATGGGACATCCTGGCTCTGACCTGCTGGGCTTACTGGCTGAATAAGAGAGCCTGGGATGCTGCTTCCCAGACACTCCAAGCCATCCTTAGGTTTCCTGAAATGCCAAGCTGAGGGCTGGATGCAGAGCCTGGCACCTTCTCTCAAGCTGGATGCTTGTCCAGCCTTTGGTTACCTCCTGAATGTGCCCACTGGGCCAGGGGAGCTCGTGCTGCTCCCTGAAAAACCCCAGGCCCTGGCCCTTCTCTTCAGGGAGGCAGCCTTCACCTAGGAGTAGACACGGCCATTGCCCCAGATTGACACCCCGTCTGTTTGGGCAGAAACCTCAGGCCCCTTAGAAGCTTAGCTTCAGCTCCTGACCTGTCTGTTTTCTTTTTCCACTTAAAGGGCAAAAAATCTACTGCCAGGCTATTTTAGGTGAACTCACTGAAGGAAAAAAAGGGAAAGAAGAAAATCAACGTTGGGACGTCACAGCTATTTTTAGCTAGATCTCCTTTCCCTCCTGGACTCAGGCTCTATTTGGGAACCTTGTGTCTTGGTGGGCAGCCAACCTTGTGTTTTTTCACAGAGTAATCCCCTGGCGTACGGCACAGGCTCCTGGTCCTTCTCACTGTTTTTATGGAGAGAAGTTAGTGGTGACAGCTGGCCCTCTGTCCTGGCCTCATACTCAGTGTCTGTTACACTCTGCAGTCGGGACTATAGTCCTGCCTCTCCAGGCTTCAGACACACCAGGAACGAGCAGCTTCTAGCAAATTAATCAGGTTGTGTCCGGGTCACATGTTGTTATGAAGAATCATTCATTATTCACTAGCCTAAGAATCCTGGTTAACCTCAGAACTAAAATCATGTGAAATGTTGCCTGATTGGGGACCTTTGCTCTCAGATACAAACCCAGAAAGTCATGGGGCTCTTTAATTCAAGCAGAAGAAGTTACTTTGCTTTTGAGGTGGGTCACCATGAAAATTGGGGGAAAGAACAGATGTAAGTAACTGAGATTGAAATCCAGGCCAGGGACCAGACCGAGGAGAGCTGAGATATAGTTCAGGGAGGCCCAACATTGGTGAGAACGAGATTCGGTGTTGGGGGTGCTCAGGCACAACACAGGGTCCCCGCAAAATGGACCATGGAGAGACCTGCTATCTGGGAGTCCCACCCCAAGAAAGAGCCAAGAATGAGGAAGTCCTGGTTCCCAATTTCTAGTTAGAAGTTGGAGTTAGATATTTCTGAGACTCAGATCTTGCTCATCAGGTATGAGGGACAACAGGTGAAGCATTCAGAAATGCTGAGTATTTAGCCAAAGGGGACAATATTTCTTGGCATACATAGGCCATTTATTTTTCTTTTCTGAAATGAAAGTGGATTTTTGCTCCAAATATAAAATAATTTATGTGCATTTGAAGAAAGTGAAAATCATCCCAAACCCCACCACCGAGACATAATTACAGTTACCATTTTCGGGAATAACATCTAGACATGCACATAGATACACATGTATACAACTATCCCTGAACAGGTTCACAGAACTTTGGGGGAATGGCTGTATTTTGAATGTGGGAGACCCAGTTATCTGCTTTTGACTAAACAGAGAGGTAGAGAGGCCTAGGTTACCAGCAAGCGGCAGGGGGACAAGTTTGCTTTTCTTGACACCATCTACCACAGTACAATAGGGGGGAAACCAGCCCATTTATTTGGAGGGAGCCACTTTTCTTGGAAACAGGCCGAACCCAACTTAGGCCCTTCCTCAGTTCTGTCTCAGATGAGATCCGCTCTTGAGCTTGGTGGCAGGGAGGACTTTTATTTCACCTTTTCCAGTGGTGGCTGGGAACGCCTCCCTTACTCAGGTGTTGCAACACAAGATTGATGCCACCCCACAACTGGCCCAAAGGGAACCAAGGCCCTTAGAGTTAATGCACCTGGGACCAGAACGGCCATGCTTTAAGGGCCTATTTTACCATTTTATCTCGTAGCCTAGTGATGGGGTGGGAGAGGGAGATTCTCCGCTTGTGAAAGCGCCATGGGCAGAACTCTGTGTTTGCTCAAGCAACTGGTATTTATTTCCCTGAGCCACCCTCTGACCCAAGGTCATCCAATAATGGTAATAGTTAACATTTGTTAACTACTTACTTTACTCACAATATCTCAGTTAGTGCTTACAGGAATCCTAACAAGTCATATTATCCTCATTTTACAATTAGAAACTAAGGCCCAGACAAGTTAAGGGCTTTACCCGAAGTCACACAGCTGGGGGGCTGCAACCCCAAGTCCATATCCACCTGACTCCAGAGCCCAAACCCTTAATCACTGTGTTATTCTGGCTGCCTCAGCAGTGATGGACAGTATGGTTTGTGATGGTTAATTTCATATGTCAATTTAAGGGAACCATAGGATGCCCAGATTAAAAACACTGTTTCTGGTGTGCCTGTGAGGGTGTTTCTGGATAGAGATTAGCGTTTGAATCCATGGACTCAGTATACTGTCCTCCTCAGTGTGGTTGGACATCCTCCAACCATTAAGGGCCTGAATGGAACAAAAAGGCAGAGGAGGGAGGAATTCACCCCTTTTTGCTTCCTGCCTACCTACTTCAGCTAGGACATAGGTTTTCTCCTGGATGGGACTTACACCACTGGTTCCCCCTGGTTCTTAGGCCTTCACGCTCAGAGTGGACCTGCACCACTGGCCCTCCTGGGTCTTCAGCTTGCTGACTGCAGAGCTAAGGCTCAAACTGGTTCCACCTTTTGTCAGTGAGAGATCCTTCGGTTTGGCTCCTGAGTCCTTTTGACATAACCTCAGTAGACTTTAACAGCTTCCTTGTTCTCCATATAATAAGTTATTCTAGGTATATCTTATACATTTCCTTCTACACACCTGTAATCAGCCATTTCTCCAAGGAGACCTTGTTTCTTTTCATGGGAAACAGAAATTAGGGTCCACAATCTGGGCATTAGGGATGCTCATTGCTACTGGTTGGTCATTGTTTCTAGTCTTTTTCAGTGGACTAGGAAATATTCACTTTTATTGTGATAAAATGCATCATGAATTCATACAAATACTTTAATTCAAACTCAGGACTACTACTATATTGGGTTGACCCATATGATACTGCCATTCGTAAGTCAAAAATAGTTAAATATGGGTAATTTCATTAGTTTCAAGCTAATACATTTCACATCCCTATTCTTAAGTGACAATATATGATACATAATTTTCTCCATGTTGCTTTTTTCATATAATACAATAAGCTTTGTTTATTTTCTAGTCATCCTAGACAAAGATCTAATACTTCTGGAAATCAGTAAAAAAGACCAAGAAGTCTATATGTATATCATGGAGTACTATTCAGCTTTAAGAAACAATGATGATCTAGCACCTCTTGTATTCTCCTGGATAGAACTGGAACACATTCTACTAAGTGAAGTATCCCAAGAATGGAAAAACAAGCACCACATGTACTCACCATCAAACTGGTATTAACTGATCAACACATAAGTGCACATGTAAGAATAACAACTATTCGATGTCAGGCAAGGGGGAGGGGGAGCGGGGAGGAGGGGACGGGTAGAGATGGGAGATGGACACACTTGAAGCTCGGACTTGGGGGAGAGGGGGGGGCAAGGGAACATACATAACCTAAATATCTGTACCCCTATAATATGCTGAAATAAAATAAAATTTAAAAAAAAGACCAAGAAGTCAACAGAAAATAAATGAAGGCTTTTGTCTTAGTCTATTGGACTGCTATAACAAAGTACCATAGATTGGGTAACTTATAAGCAACAGAAATGTATTTAAATTTATTTCTCACAGTTCTAGAAGCCGGGAAGTCCAAGATAAAGCACTGGCATATTTGGTGTGTGATAAGGGCCTCTTACTGGTTTATAGATGGCACCTTCTCTTTGTGTCCTCATGTGGTAGAAGGGTGAGGGATTTCTCTGGGGTCCCTTTTACAAAGGCACTAATCCCTTCATAAGGGTTCCACTCTCATGACTTAATCACCTCCCAAAGGCCCCATCTCTTAATACTATCACACTGGTGATTAAGTTTCAACATGTCAATTTGGGGGGGGGGGACACAAACATTCAGACTACAGCAATTATTGACAAATAGCTTACATTAAAGAAAAAAAATATGCTCCGGTTTACTCAAACTAAGTGAAATGCAAATTAAAACTACCATGAGATAGCATTTTTCACATAATCAGTTTGACATTACTGTAGGTAGGGCCACAGAGAAAGAGTAACTCTCTTACAGTGATGATAGGAATGGGGAGTTGGTATAACCACTATGGAGGACAAGGGGGCAATATCTACCAAGATAAAATATGCAAACCAGCAATTCCACATCTAGGAACACACCTTATGGATATATTTACACAAGTGGAAAACAGCATATGCACAAGTTTGTTTACAGCATTGATGTTTGTAATAGCAAAAATATGGAAATAGCCCCAATGTCCATCAATAGAGGACTAGCTAAATAAATTATGATTTAAAGAGAATGATGAATCTCTCTGTGTTCTGAGATGGAAAAATATTCAAGATATGTTATGTGAAAACAACTAGGTCAGAATTATAAGTATACTCTGAAACATTCTGGGTAAAAATGGGGCAGGGAGATAGAATGCATTTTTATATATGCCCATGTATGTTAGGGACATTCTAAAAAAAAAAAAAAAACAGAAAACAGACTTCTGGAACACAATACGAGAAATTGATGACAAGGGTTGCCTGGAACAGGGATTGTGTGGATAAGGGCTAGGGATAGGGGAGACACTTCTTGCTATATATATTTATATACATTAATTTATAAACAATGTGACCATATTATATATTTGAAAATAAAATGAAAAAAGAAGTAAATTAAGCAGTTAGAAAGAACAGAAGGCCCAGCCCAGCTTCATTCCTGCAGCCCAGGCATCACTGCCAGGCTTCAGTGGCCACCTAGTGAATGAAATGCCAACCTTTACAAACAACGGGCACTGAACCATGCCATGCATAACTAACAGAAATAAATTAAGTTTGTGGAAAATAATAACATAATTAAAAGTTTAGAGAACCTGAAGCAAGTTTTTGCAAGGGAAAATCATAAGCTTATTAATTTTCACAAGTTATTAGAGCATTAATTAAATGCCCTGTTATTGAAATAAAGTTTATATTTTGAAAGAAAATTGCCAAGAGGAAATAGAAATAGTGTTAGCCCACCATTCTTCTCACTGAACACGCTCTCTGTGAGAATCGTTTCTTCGCTCTCCTGGTATTCTTCTACATTCTGACGTGCTCCAGGTGAGTCTCCAGCCCCCTCTCCATGCTTCAGACTCACAAGAGACTACTGGACATCTCCCCCCGCGGATATCTTCCAGGCCCCTCAAACTCACCCCGTCCAAAGCTAAACTCAGTCCACGTCTCCAAAGCCTGCTCTTCGTCACTGCGGGTGGTACTGCTATCTACCCAGTCCCAATAGTAGGAGCCTAAAGGTGGTCATTTAATCATCCCTCTTCCTTTTCTCCACTCAATCATAAAATCCCAAAGCACCTCCTCAGTATTCCTTCACACCTTGATAAAT
>RJWJ010040513.1:0-13959 GCA_004363605.1 Indri indri
GTAATTATAAAGGGAGCAAAAGCAGCACTCTGATAACCTTGAGAATAAACTGTAAGCACTATGGGAACAAAGTCTACCAGTGGATCCCTTCTCTCCCAGGGACTCCGCCACCCATGGAATCTCTCAGGACAAGGGACACAGGAGACCGTGTCAAATCTAAACATGGGCAGGGAGCCATGGCTGAATCATTTCTCTTGCAGAATTCCAAATATGTGTAAAGCAGGTTTATTTAAATGTTATATATTTTATTAATTGTGCACTTTTTTTCCCTTGCACTTTATTCCTTGGCATCAACTAATCCTATGAGCATCTGAAGCTTCAGAATTTTGTAAAACAATGATTTATAAATACAGACATTTCAATGCACTTGAGCAGGATAACAACTTTAAGAGGAATGTGGTTCTTTTGGTAAAATGAGTGTTTATTCAGCAAATGTAATTGCAATTATCTCTTTCCCATCAACCCTGTAGCATTTCAGCTCAAGAAATGCCCGCCTCCTCCAGCCGTCCCCCAGGCAGAAATGCTCACCGAGGATGACGATTTTGAAATAGGTAATATTTCCCTCCTTACAATACCATGAACTCAACCCGACTTCTTTTATATCCACCTCTAACTGCAATAGTTAGACTAACAAATAGGTCATTTGTCAGAAAACAACTATCCCTAAAGCGTTGCTGGGAATTTATTCATGTATCACCTAGAAAATGGTTTTATTTCCTATTTCCAAGTTTTATTTTTGTTTTGCCATTTGAATTTTCCTTTTGTCATTTTGAGCATTTTTTTCCTGTATAACATTTTCTAGTTAGTTTTTTTTTTTTTTTTTAATAAAGTTTTCAGAGACAGACTTGGGTAGATACTTGCATTTAAGTAAGGGGACATGTTCAGGGACTTGAGAAAGAACTTAACATTTGTGTCTGAAAGAACGGTTGGTATAACACTGACCTTTCATTGAAACTGGAATGTATAATAGAATAGATTCGATGATCATATTTGGAAATTCCACCTTACTATTTTATGTTAATGGCATAATTCGTTAGATAATCGTCTGATCATAATAAGAAAGTGTCCATGATATATGTTTGTAATATAATTATGGTGACCCGGGATTTCTCTGCCCCCAGTAAAAAACTCCATCCTGTTGTCACCTGGGGTTTCAGACCACATGACACAATTCCTGCTGTACTTACAGCAGCTTAGTTCATTGGAACATTGTGTCGATTAGGCCAGGGTCATAGACGAGTCCTCTCTGGGTGCACTAAAGCCCTCCTGTTCTTCAAACTTGCTTAAATCATACACATCTATTTTGCTTAAAAAAAAAAAAAAATTGGTAGTCATTGGGGAAGGGGAACCAATGTAGAAACATCAGTCAAAGAAGAAAAAACCTGCCATGGAATTTCTGTACTAATACCGGTCAAGTTTAAGATAGCATTTTTGTAAATTGAGAACTGAAAATAGTGCTATTTTTTAAGCAGGTGAGAAATAAATGCAGATGTTGTTTCTAAACACGTTAGCACATAGACTTAATCCGTGAAGTAGTCATGTCTGTCTGATGTGTTCACACTCCGCATGTCATGGAAACACAACTCCTTTGTTTGTGGTGTTGGCCCCGCAGGAGACTTCGTGCAGTACCAGTGCCACCCAGGCTACACCTTGGTGGGGACGGGCACCCTGACCTGCAAGCTGAGCACCCAGTTGCAGTTTGAGGGCTCTCTCCCAACGTGCGAAGGTATGCGCAGCCGGACGCTAAAAATACGTCCATTATCCAGCATGGAAAGCGGTATTCTTTGTCTCGATCTGAATTTCTCTGAACTTAATCTCTGTCTGTGCTGTGATCCCATTGCATTCAAAATAACCTGCTAACAGCCCTTTCTCTTTAGCTAGCCCTAGAAAATAAATCAAAGCCAGGTTAAATAAGAAACCATGTTTTTTTTTCCACAACGATGTATCATGAAAACGTTCCAACATACAGCAAAGTTGAAATGATTTTAAGAGCTGAATAATCTGACACCCGAATACCCACCACCTGGCTTCCACCATGAATACTTACGATACTCCCTTTATCATGCCTCTGTCTCTCTGTTATCTTTCTAACCATCTGTTATCTCATATTTTTGATGCATTTCAAGATAAATTTGAGTATAGCTTCATTTCTTCCTAATTCTTTGGCATGAATATAATGAGCTGGTGTTTGATATTTTTGATGTAAACTTTATAAACGATGAACCACACACATCCCGTGTTTTATCTACATGCCTTTAAAGTATGTAGATCATGTGCAAGAACATAGACAACACACAATAAAAGCACAAGGTTTGAGTCTGAATGCATTGATTCAATCGATTCAAATGCAATTAGGTTATTTTTTAAAGTATCATTTAATAGGCACCATTGAAAGTATCGCTGAAAGAGAAAAGACTTGAAAAACTATCTTCTTAGAAAGAATCAGCTTCTCTACCACGTTACAAGAGCAACAGTGATCTACTTGTAGAGTTTTCTCCTGAAGGTGGGGCGACAGAAAGTGTTCATCTTTTGCCATTTTATATAAAAATGAGCTGAGGCAAATCTTCCCCTTCTTAAGGTACATTTTATTGCAAAGATCATAATCATCACCTTACATTTCTCAACATAGCTGACTCTAAGCAAAGGTGGCTTTAGGGTTGAGACGTGAGGAAAGGCATACGTATTTATTTCATGTGCTACTCTGAAAACAGAAACTCTGCTGTTATGATGTCATGCCCCCCAGATTAACCGAGTTCTTATTTAAATGAAGTTTGCATCATGGCGGTCCAAGAACAGGGCACAGCCATACACCGCATTTTCATCAGCGATGGGCCACCTGTAGGAATGTGGTCCCGTAAGATGAAGCTAAAAATTTCCCATCACCTGGTGACGTCTAGCAGTCGTAACGTCATAGCACAACGCATTACCTTTCTGTGTTTGGGTGTGTTTAGATACATGCATATTTACCATTCTGTTATGGTTGCCTGCTGGGCCGTAGTGCATTCCAGCGGCGCCATGGTAGAACATCACAGCAACCTGCTGCCCAGGTTGGCGGCCCAGGAGTGACAGACCATGCATCGTAGGTGCGTAGGAGGCTGCACCATCTAGGAGGGTGTCAGCACACTCACTCCATAATGTTCACACAGTGACAAAGTTGCCTGAGGACGCATTTCTCAGAACACATCCCCGTTGTGAGTGACACATGCCTGTAAATCAACACCACACGAGTCCCGCTCTCTAAACCGCCCCGGCTGTCACACACGTTGCAGGGAGCGTTCAGCACAAAAACTCTTCCTCTTTACTCGTGCGAGACACCCCCACGCCCTACGGAACTCCCAGCCATCACTTTACAGCGTGACCCACTTCTCTTCTCGCTCAATTCCGTAAATTTGCTGAAAAAGAACCGAGAGTGATGCCGGTTGTCATTCTCTGAACAACGCTTAAAGACAGAGGACAGAGATCAGGATGTCTTTTGTCACACCCACGATCACTTAAGCACTTAATTATAATCTCTCCTTAGGTTCGTTTCTATTATTTGATTGCTTTGATTGGGCTCCAGTGGGGGCCGACCTCCCAGGAAATTCTTGAGGGGACATTGTACGGGCTCTTAGTGCCACTTCTGCAAAAGTCACAAGCACACTTTCAGAAGTTCTGCTTTGAAAATGCCCCAGGTTTTGGAGAGACAAGGAGAATAAATTGTTCCTCATTTATAAGCAGACATTGCTGTGTTAGATATTTACCTTCGTTTAGTAAAAAATCGAGGAAGGGATATCACATAAGCGACATTTCTCATGTTGAGGAAAGAGAAATATTTCACAAAGGGAAGAGAAATAACGAAGGTTTGGAAACACAGAAGGGCCAGTGCTCCTGGCTGCTAGCTCTGCGCTCTGAGGGTGTCTTGGGGGAGGGGTACTTAGTGGGGCTGGAAAGTAGAGCCAGATGTTAAAAGCTTCAATGTCAGGTTTCTTTGTCCTGTAAACCGTGGGGATCCATCAGTAGTTTTCATAATATTAATTTTCAAAAAAATTAGAAACAGACGTTATCAATGAACACTAAGGAGAATCATGACCTTCAGATAATGACCACCATGGAAAGCAAAAGAAGGAAGCTACATAAAGGCAGCCGCCCAGCTCTGGCTGCCTTCTGCACACGCGCGGTAACCAGGGCTCCGGTGGCAGCTTCTCCCACCTGTTGGCAGAGTGTTCTCAGTTTCCGCAGCTCTCTCCTACCTGTAGGTGCTTTTAAGAATTAATCTTAATTACTTGTAAATCCCGATTCATGTTACTAATCCTATATTACACATCTTCATCTTATATTAATATTAGTTTTGCTGAAAGCCTGCAAGATGCATTAAATAAGGTGCTTTGGGTTTTAAGCCCCGCATTTGATTTTTCCTCAAAAATAAGATAAAGAAATAACGTTGTGCAGAGGGACCATGGCTCGGCGCGGAAGCCGTGTCTGCGAGAGGCAGGCTGCTTTCAGGTGTGTTTTTGACGGGCCCTGAGCAGGTGCTGCCCGCGGAGGGAGGCCTCCCAGACTCCCCTGTGGAGAACCGCGTATGTTTTAATGTAAAATTGCGGCCAGAGAAATGAGCAGCTCCACCGCGGGAGAGCGCACAGGCCTTTGAATCCTCCCCCTCCGCGTGGGTGTTGCTCCTGGCAACAGTTTGCAGCGATGAGCACGGAGGGATAGGTGTGCGAGAAAGAGCCAGACAAACGGGGGGAAACCAAAAGAAAAAAAATCACTTTGTTTCCTGGGGGAAAATCACTCAAATGCATTTTTAAAACAATATGTAGGTCTGAAAAAAATATTGTTAGATGTTGTAAGAAAAATGATACAAATAATTTTGCTCATAGTTACATTTTATCTTCTCTAAGAATCAAAATTGGCATTTCAGAACTGGAAGGAATGAGAATGGCTGTTTGTAAAACGCTGCTTCTGATGTGGAATCACTGCGCTGCTTTCAGCACGCTTCTAAAACTCCAGGCCCTGGACTGCGCAGATGGGCACAGACGCACACTCTTGATTTCTTTATTTTCTTCTTAAAGTATTGGCGTGCTCACTTTTGGATGAGCATAATAAATCTTACAAAGCGATCTGACCACCATCCCATGAGAAAATAGTACTTTTAACTCAGGGGTTTCAGTCTGTGTGCTCTAGTTAGGATTATTTTTGTTTCTATTAATATTATTGCCATTCATTTATCATTAAAAATATTTTTAAAGTCTCACCTATATATTTATTTAAAGCATTCTATGAAATGCTTCATCATGGGTGGTCTTATGCCTACTTGTTTTCTAAATTTTAAGTTACACTCTTTTCCCAGGGTCCAAGCAATCGCAGCAAATGTTTAAATCTAATTATTCTAAGTACAGTAATCCCCGCCTCCCTTATCTGAGGTTTCATTTTCAGCAGTTTCATTTGCCTGTGGTCCACCATGGCTGGAAATATTAAATAAAAATTTCCAGAAATAAACAACTCATACGTTTTAAATTGCATGCCATCATGAGCAATGTGATGAAATCTCACATTGCTCCACTCCGACTACCAGGCACTCGAATCCTCCGTCTGTCTGTTGTATCCAGGAAGTGTCTGCTCTCTGCCCTACACAGTGTGATCGTATAGGAAAATCACAGGACACATAGAGTTCCATACTGCCTGCGGTTTCAGGCATCCACTGAGGGTAAGGTGTAGAAAAAACTGAAATAAATGCAATTTTTGTTTTATTGCATAAAATGTCAGCATATTTTTAGTACATATTGGAAAGGTGAGGTCCTACTTTGCAGTTGCATTGGGAAAACTTGGATACTATACCGAAATCCACAAGGCATCTGCCCCAGATTGAGGTGCGTCGGGGACACAGAGGCCGCAGGAATGCCCAGGCTTAGGGGACAGGACCGGACGGGAAAGCTGCCTAATACTCCTTCCTGTTCACCGCCGCACTCCGGCCGTGTCGGCGTCTGGTGTTAAATTTGGTCACAGCTCAATGAGATTGCTTCTTCTCTTCATCGGCTTGCATATAGAGGGATTTTCGTGAACACAAACCTTCACTGGCGCTTCTCTCTTCAGCCCAGTGCCCGGCAAACGAAGTCCGGACAGAGTCGTCTGGAGTCATCCTCAGCCCAGGGTACCCAGGCAACTATTTCAACTCCCAGACGTGCTCCTGGAGCATCAGGGTGGAACCGAACTATAACATCACCATCTTCGTGGACACGTTTCAAAGTGAAAAGCAATTCGATGCCCTGGAAGTATTTGATGGTAAGTTTCTTTAATCTTTGCATCCCAGTGACCGGTACATCATTAATGAAAACACCGTTACGTTTTAGCAACATGAGGACTCAGATACGTTCTTGAATTAAATTACATACCCCAGCCCCACCCCTGCATAAAAGAAAAACAACCAATTTGGGACTGTGCCATCTCAGAGATCAAGTGGTCTGTAAAACATTAACACGTTGTTATTAATGTTGCAACGTTTCAAACAATTGGGATGCTTAATGATACCCTGAAAAAGTGCTGAATTTTCTTTAACTATTTTGTATTTCCCTAATCTGGAGGTACAGAGGAGATGGTCTCAAACAGCCTTCTTTCTCCTAAATGTTATACTGATTCACAAGGTATTTCAGGAAATTTAAGCAGTCTAGAGGTATTTTAATCTAAATGATTATTTTACTAGAAATATGTAGAAATAATGGCTCGCAGATCTCTAGATAGCAAAAGCTACAGGAGTTTTTAATGTATAATTTTTTTAAATAGTGAAATATAGTTCACTGAACACATGCTAATACTGTTTTCGACACTAGCCTTATGATTTTTTATACATTTCTAATTAACCTTTTAATTTAACAGTATTATGAGTAAAAGTAATATGTGATTGCATTGTCAATTTGAAATGGAATGAATGTTAATAGTTTTTCTTTGTATAAAAGCATCATCATAGCCCAGAGATTTAGACCAGATGAAATTACAACTGTACCTAAAAACAGGGTTTTTACATATTTTGAGGGATTTGTCATTGAGTTCAGATAAATAACAGTCAATTCAGTGAAAAAAATAAATCCCCCTAATTGAGTCAGTATGGCTTGTCTGCATTTTACTGACTTGAACCATCATAGTCAAATTGCTTATGTGGATAGACAACCTGTGAATCAATGTATGTATTTTCGAAGATGAACTGCTGAATTAGAAGTTAAACTCACGTTTTTATACACAGAAACAGAGAATGGGACAACAGTATTTTCATTTTCAGAGTGTTTTTTTAAGTGTATGTTAAACTGACATGGATTATTGAAGACTTATCCCTTAGTCTTTAGAGTAGAGAGAATTAATCCATCAGCCAAGTATAGAAGTGGGGATTCTTATGGCAGTGAGGAAGGCTGCTAACCTCTGCTGGAAGCCTTTTAGGTGTCACAAAAAAATAACTAAAATAAAATAATGAGAGATGGGATCTCACTCTGTTGCCCAGGCTGGTCTCAAAATCCTGGCCTCAAGCTATCCTCCTGCCTTGGCATCCCAGAGTGCTGGGATTACAGGTGTGAGCCACTACACCTAGCTCATGTCTTTTAATTTCAGGAGCAGAATTCTTATCAATAACTTACTCACTACTGGCTTGCAATTTGATCTCCCCAAAATCTGGACAGATCACACCCATTATAAACAATAGCCAAAATAGACAATAGGACAATATCATAAAAGTTGCTGTCAAAACTATCAGAGATTTATGACTAGGATTGTGCTTGTCTCAAAGATTTTTCTATAAAATGAAAGGTCAGAGTTTTATATGAATAATATTTTAAGCGATGGCATTTTTGTTGCAGCAAATGTCATGTTCGTCTCTTTTTTTGTTCTTTTAAGACAGGGGCTTTTTTATAGTTCATGGCTTGACCAAAAAATATGTTGAATACCTTGATTTTAAACTTTATTGGCCCCAGAGTATATTACTCTCTATGGCTCAAGTAGTAGATATTCCATAATTTTTAAAAATAGGATTTTAGTCCTTATAGAACTCAGTGGAGAATAGTGTCAAAATTAAGATTGTGGTTCACTGGCAAAATACTTAGTTTCCATCTTGGTAACAGCAACCACTATTCTCCTTTATAGCCGCATTAGCTTTCTGCACATGCCAAGCTGGAAGTTGGCTTTTAAAGAATAATCCTTCTGGAAAGTTTGCTACATTGTAGGCAAAGAGAGCAGATGGAAAAGTAAGGAGGGTTTAGATGTTGGATTAAGAACACCTAAAACTTCACTCTTGAGTTCTGTCATTAGAAATGACATTTTAAAATATCATAAATTCAGGTTAATTAATTTCCCAGTGGCATTTTATTTCAAAATGCACGTCATCTCTTTAAACATTGGCAAAGAAACCAGCACACAAAACAACTCTGCCTTCTTCTGTTACAAAACACAGCCGTCCTTGTGCAGTGCACCTTCTGGGACACTCACCTGTGACACTCTTTCTGAATAAGAGCTGGCATGTTTCTCCTGACCCTCCAGCACTGTGACCACAGGCAACGTTGCCTTGATTCTCATTATTTAATGTGCTTGTCGTGTGTGTGTGTGTGTGTGTGTGTGTGTGTGCGCGCGCGCGCGCGCGCGTGTGCGTGCTACGGCTGTCGTCACAAAGTACCACATGCTGGGTAACTTAAACAGAACTGTATTTCCTCAGTTCCGGGGGCAGGAAGTCCGAGGTTAAGGTGTTGCCAGGCTGGACTGTCCTGGGCCTCTCTGCTCGGGTTGCAGGTGCCACCTCCTCTGTGCCTGCCTGTGGCTTTGCTCTGTGTGCATCTGGGCCCTGATCTTCTTTTCTCACGAGGACACCAGTCCTATTGGATCACAGCCCGCCCTGATGACCTCATTTAACCTTAATTACCTCTTTAAAGACCCTCTCTCCAAATACAGTCACATTCTGACTTCACTGGAGGAATCTGGGAGGGACACAGTACAGCCAATAACAGTTTATTTAGAAAACGCCTAGAACCGCTCTGAGTGGGAGTGTCACCATGAATGAAGGGTGGTGTTCAGTATCTTGGCTTAAACAAAAACTTTATATGTAACTCTCAAAGGTAGGCGCCACTTCTGATAAAATTTATATTACAAATAGCAATTAGAGCCTCATTCTCCCAGTCTCTAATGCATTTCCTGGGAGTGAACTGTGAAGTGCAGAAAAGCCCCAGAAGCTTCTAAGACGGTGAGGTAGTGTGCAGTTCACGAACAGAGCGGCATCGCCGAGGAGACCCTGAAGCGTGACGGCAATAAATCGATTTCTCTCAATAAATGGTGTTGGGTTATGGCGACGAGAGTCGTGCTAGTTCACTATACGTTGCACTTGCTTTGATTAACTACGTATTTAATCTTAACTTTGTTTTCTTAATTTTTTGAAAACTTTCAAATACTGTATACAGAAAGATGAAAAGATGTTAAAAATAAATATGAACTTTAGGATGTTGTCAAATTTAAAGTTACTCCAGGCCCTTATTTTGTAAAGAAACCAGGTGTGCAGGTGAATTTAGAGGCTCCATGCATATCCAATTCCCCTGCACCCCTCCTGGAGGAAATTAGTATCCTGAAGTCGAAGTCCAGTGGGTCATTGCTATGCGTGTTTATAATTCATTCGCTGTCTACATACACACATTGTATGTATTGCATGCTTTTGAATTTTTACACAATTGCTATCATATCTTTTTTGGGGGGAGAGGGGTGCCTGGGATACCAACAGGGGTGACCAGCTCATGCGCCCACTCTTGCTATCATATTTATTCACCTGCAAATAGATAATTTTAGTCATCAATATGCTATTTTAAGAACTGTCTATGCTGATACATGTATATCTAGTTTGTTAAATTCAATGCTGTATGCATCTGATTTCATTTCATGGCATTTTCCATTCTTCTTTCAAACCCTGAACTACTAGTTTGGATCCAAAATTTACCATGAGAAATAATTCTAGAATATACATTTTTGCTATATAAATAATGCCTTTGTATGCATAGAGTAAATAGAAATTTAATGAAATCTTCATTTTTACTGGGTATTACCAAATTGCTCCTTAAAGTGATTGTACTAATTTACCCTCCCCTAGGACTGCACGAAGGTTTCTATTTCCCTGCATAAATACAATATTGCAAATACTAACAACAGTAAAAATTAGCTTTCATTTTTTTTCAATTACTGCTGTTTTATGGACAAAGTTCATTTGCTTTAAATATTATGTCGTTAATAGCTTGTGGACCCGAAATTATTTTTGTAGGTTGTTTTATTTTTATCAGGGAATTTATTTGTTGCTATGGTCACTTAAAATCCTCTGTCCGTTTTGGGAATAAATAGCTGTGTATTGTACTTACAGACGCCAATTGGATCAAAAGCCAACGCTCTGCATTTTGCAGATGCTCACGCACATCTGAACTCTTTCGTTTCTCTGTTTCATTTAGGTTCTTCTGGGCAAAGTCCTCTGCTAGTAGTCTTAAGTGGGAACCTCACTGAACAGTCGAATTTTACAAGCAAGAGCAATGAGTTATATCTCCGCTGGTCCACCGATCACGCAACCAGTAAAAAGGGGTTCAAGATTCGTTATGCGGGTGAGTAAATGGAGTTTAATACGAAAATGTTTTGGATACAAGTGACCTTTATTCTGTAAAAACAATTTAAACAGAGAGTTACAATATAAACTTAATTCTGAAGATTGATAATTAACAGCCATAGAAACAGTGTGATGGGAAATGACTATGAGCGCTATCTCTAAACTGCACTGGGAAATTTGTTGATAAATATTTTAAAATTTTATTGTTAAACTTATAAACCATTGAAATGCATAGCATAGAAAGCAAAGCCATCTCCAAAAGAAAAAAAATAATATAATCAAAAATAATTTTAAAATATGTTTAAATGTTAAGGGAGCAAACAGAAGAGATAATTATACCAAGGGATGTCTGGAAAGTACCCAGCCATGCAACCATTCTCATTATAGTAACAATGGCTGGATTGTTACATAACAAAATGCAAATTATTTTGTCCTTTCTCTGTGTACTTTAATTATTCTCTACCAGTAGTTACTTATATTAATTTAATTATTTAATAAACAAATTTATTAAATAAGTCAATACATTTATGATATATTAAACTTTGTGTATAGTCATCAATATGCTCTGAAAGAAAACATATAGTTACCAGCACCCAGGGGTGAGATGACATCCTGCAAACCTTTCCCTTAAAAGACTGAGCTATGTCATAAGCCACGGTGACACCCAGAGGACCTCACGGTCTCCCTGTCCTTTATGGATTTTCAGACTTTATTATCTGATCTCTAACTTCAGCGAAGGTCTGCAGTCTGAGGGTTCTTCCCATTTTCCATTATCTTTTTTATGTCACTAGCACGGTCATCTGGGCAGTCGGTATTCGGGGTGGCTGGTTGTACTATGCTTTCCCTAAATTAAATATCTTGGTTCCTTCAAAACTTACACAAATTTGGTTTGGGACAACTGGAGGCAGAAAACGGCTTGGCCAACAGAAATGTGAATCAGGAGATTCTTAACAACAGTTAGTGGATTTTCACTCAACAAAAACCAGCCCATTTGAGACAAGATGGAACAGTGCTTCAGGGCTTGTCCGGCTGAGAGTACTCTCTGAGGCTCCTCCCAGGAACAGGCGGGCAGCAGAGGCCAGACACGTAGACATCGCTGCCGGGCAGGGCTACCCCGGGAGACCTTCCGAAAGTTGCTTCTGAATTTATTTCTAAGGGAAGGTGCAACATCCAGCATTCAGGCGTGTGTGCATTTATACGGAATCCCCGCAGGGGAGTCGAACGTCTAAAACCTCTTTTTAAAAAAAGAAACCAAGAGTTTCCAGTCTTTAACGACTTTCTCTGTTTTACTGTTTTAATTCCCCCGGAGGCAGTTCCTAGGATTTCAAGCAGCAGTGAACTGGCTGAGAAGTTTCTTTGTCTAAATGAGTAAATGAGACGCAGGGCTTCTAGCCGCGGGGATGTTACCTTCCTTGTGGGTGACACTGTTGTTTTAACAGCACCTGTCTCTAATTTTGAACAGTCTCCCTGCAAAGGGGCCGATTAAAGCTATTGTACGATTTTCATTGACCCGAAGTAGTACATTTTCTTCAAAGGTCGTGTTCAATTCCCACATGTTAAAAAAGCTGCTTAATGTCTACGTCATTGTGCAATTCACCAGGTTCACTTAATTGCAGCAACAAGGAAAAAGTTAATGGCCTTGATTATGAACATGTTATATTGTTTTATGTTCTCCGTTTTAATAGTACTTTCTTTGTTAAATATTGAGGACTTTTGTTTGTTTCAAATGTGGCGCCCTGAGCAGTGCCCTGTCACTCCTTACTCTGGCCATCGGGAAGCTTAGTTAAGTGGGTAACCAGCTTTGGAGAGATGGGCGAGGGTGTCCAGTGTGATCCTTCTGTGTCCTTCCTCATGATACTGTAGTCAGGGGTCGACCCTCAGGTTGATTAACAGCTGCAGGCCGTTTACACTTCAGAGGGGGACCTGCTTTTCAGAACCAATGTCTGCGTTGGTGCGCACTGCCTACCATTTAGAAAATAGAGGTATTTTATTTATCTGCGCCCGCCAAGGGAAGGAGCACTGGCCGTCTGTCTGTGCGTCTACGTATTTATGAATGCGTTTGCGTGCCCACAGCGCCCTACTGCAGCTTGGTCCCCACACTGAAGGACGGTGGCGTCGTAAACAGGACCGCAGGGGCTGCTGGAAGCCAAGTGCATTACTTTTGCAAGCCTGGGTACCGGCTGATCGGCCACAGCAACGCGAGCTGCAGACGGAACCCCCTGGGCACGTATCAGTGGGATTCCCTCCCACCACTCTGCCAGGGTAAGCAACGCCTGCTCCCCCAAACCCCACTTCTGTTTATTGCTCTTATTCCAGTCACGCTCCGAAGGTGAGTGAAGCAGTGACTAAGGGTAAAAGGTAAGGAAAAATTGAACATTGGCTTCTGACAGTACAGGAGCAGCTTTCCGCTGACCATGCAAACATTCCCGACATTCGCGTGAGGCTTGGTTTCGCTCTGCTGCCGGGACGCAGGGAACGGTCACATCCGATACGTTCTGGGCAGAGTTATTCTAATACTTATTTATATGTCATCTTGAAGTAAAAAAGCGTGTCCTCTGGTTAGGATTCAAAATAATTTTTCCTGATAGTTCTGTTAATTTTAAAAATTCCATTACTGAAAAACTGATATTCCTTATTTTAGTTTAAAAACTCATTCTTTGAGCCATAACATCTGTATTTGATTTTCTTTTAGGCATTTAAATCTGGAGCTTAAAGTTGATTTCAATATTTCATACCTCTCTCTCTCTTTTTTTTTTTTTTTGCATTTTATCTATCACGTGCATAAAAACCTGGTTTTCAAATAAGGCATTTTCATTTTAATTGAAGGCATCGAAGTCATGAAATTTTCGTAGTTTTGTCTTATCAAGGCTTATATTCATAATGTAATATATTAGTCTTTGAAAGATAATTATGACTTATGAGCGGAAACTCGTATTGGCTTCCTTTATTCTCTTTTTCCTTAGATAACAGATTGTTTTGTATTGTATAAGGCAGTAATAGTTACTTATCACATTCATTGTATGTGTCTTTAACCATAAGAAGTTGATCAGACACCTAACTTGTATTATTTACATTTTATCTCCGGAAATTCTTTTTCAATGTAAAATGAATGTAAAGATAGATCCAAGAAGCTTATCTCTTTGGGAAAGGTTATTTTTTTTTTTTTATTTAAAAGAATACCTTTTTTAGGAGAGGAATACTTCTCATTTGCTCTAATGCTCTATACTCTGTTTGTCACTGAGAATCTATTGCTGGAGAGAGCCCACCTTCAGCTCAGAGAGCACCGCGTGGGCTCCGCCCTGTTGACGTTAAGAACAGAAAGCCAGTGACAAAGTAATGACCCAAACAGCAGTCGGGACACAGGAGAGGGCTCAGAGCAGGAC
>RJWJ010040514.1:0-13949 GCA_004363605.1 Indri indri
TTTGTCAAGAACATGGAGCAGGAGGGGGCAAGATGGCTGACTAGAGACATCACTCACCAGACCATCCTGGAGGAAAGTAAAGGTTTTCAGACAAAGGAGAGAGGAGAAAGGAGACAGCTCAGGTGTAGTTCAGAGGAAGGAGTATGGGAACCTGCCAGAGACTTCACCCAGGAAAATCGTGAAGCGGAAAAAGAAGAGGAAAAAGGAAAAAAAGATATTGGCAAGGATCAAACTCAGAGAGGGTCAGAGCCCACTGAAAAGGTAAGGAGGGATCCCTTTTTAATTGCCACAGACCTTCAGTGGTCAGTGGGCTACCAAGTCACTTGGAAGCTTTTCCACCCCCATGAGCCCAAGCACTACGTCCGCCATAGGATTGTGGGGAGAACCTGCGTGATCTCAGAGTTTGGACATTCTGTGTGGGGTTCCCTTCCAGGGAGCATGACCCAAGAAGCCGGAGAGCCAGCTTCTTCCATTCAGATTCTTGTTCTTCCCCATCCTTCCCCTGCCTACTGCACCCAGGAGAGCAGTTTAAACCGAGAATTTAGGGAAAGGCTGCCTCTCCCCAGCTGGCACATCCTCCAGTCTGAGCTTTCCACAGAGAGTAGGGCCGACACCTTTCGCCTTCAGGACATGCAGTGGAGCCGGGGTGCCCACTCTGGGAGCTCCCTACCCGCTTGCACTTTCTGAAGATGCATGCCAGCAGGTCAGACACGCAGGCTGGATCTGGCGTCCCCCAGGACTCAAGCAGGTTGCTAGGGGACAGGGGGGGAGATTTGGGAGCTGGACTCAAGAGATGAGGTAGCCAAAGTGGTGAAACCGATGAGAGAATACAGTGGGGTCCGAGACATAGCAATCTTGGGAGGCATCTATGCCCCACACAGGAAAGATGTGCTGTTGAACTAGGGCAGGTCTTCTGGGGTAAGATCCCAACCCACGGTGTCATAGCAACCTACTGCAGCATGTTCAGGGGGTTGTTTGCAACCAGACATCGGAGGGCAGGGGTAGAGCAAGAGGGGCAGAGCCGACTCCTGATAGCCAGTTGGGAAATCATGGCCCCTTCCTCATGAGCAGCTTTCCTGATTTGGAGAGCCTGTCTCAACCCTCCTCCTCACAGTTTTCCCTGGTGGCGGGAAAAATGACTTTTGAGCACTGCCGAGGCTCAAAGCCACGGTCGGCCTAGGGACAGTCCCCCAGTTGGGAAGATCCCAGCCCACAGCACCACAGCAACAGAGTGTGACGTGTTCAGGTGCACATTTGCAACCAGACGCTGGAGGACAAGAGATTTGCAAGAGGGTGGAGCTCACTTCCCATAGCCAGTAAGGGAATTATGATCCTTTCCTCACAATCATCCCAGTTTGGAGAACCTGCCTCAACCCTCCTCCCAGTGGCTCCCCCTAGCAGCCAGGAAAATAACCTTTGAGCCCTGCCAAGCTTTGCAAAGCCTTCCAGGCTCGCCCAACCTAACTATGCCCAGCCTCCCTCCTCCACCCACCTCTGCTGTAGGGCAAAGAATTGGCTTACATAAAAGCAATGGGAAATTTTTCAAGGTGATATGCATGTTCATAATCTAGATTGTGTGATATTTTCTTGGGTAGATAAACATGTCAAACTTATTTAATTGTATTTTTTAAATACATGAAGTTCATTTTATGTCAATTTTATTGAGCTGTATGCAAATGTTTTGCACAGGTTTCCTAAGCATATTAATATTAAACATATTGACATACCTCTATAAAATAAAATGTTATTCAATAAGAAAGGTAAACTATATGCAATAATACACGTCTCACAGCAAAAGCATTATTTAAGCAAAAGAAATAAGACTCAAAAGCTACACACTGTATGATTTCATTTATAGCGCATTCTAGAAAAGGCAGAAGTACTGGGACTCAAAACAGACCAGTGGTTTCTAGGAATGGAGAGGAAGGGTGTATATTGATTCCACAGGGGCATGAGAGAACTCCTTGGGGGTGATAGAAATATTCTCTATCTTTTATGAGGTGGGTGTTTAAATAACTGAATATATTTGACAGGATTCGTAGAACTATGCTCCTAGGAGGGATAAAATTTTCCTATATAAATTCTTCTTCTGTAAACCTGCTTAAAGATGTATTCTAAACATGTATAAACAATTACCTTTCTTATCCCTTCCACTGACTACATTCATAAAATCAACAATCATTCCCTACATAAGTGCAAGCTGCATGGTACACAGGTTTAATACCTGAAAATTTTAAACCCACGTTTATGCCTTTTCTTCCATCTTAATGCCTTTCTCTTACATAAAAACATTTTATTGTGCTGCCCTTGTCACAGAGATTATGCAGAGCAAAGCTGTATTTAAAAATGATACAATTTTCCTAATATACTGAAAAATTAAGAGAGGAAAAATGTAATCAAGCATAGAAGATTTTCATCAAATGACTTACTTTGGTATTTATGATTTGGTAATTAATGATTAAGCATGAACATTCTCTAAAGAAATGTTTTTCCAACCTTTTTTAACCCCGAATTCCTACCTCATGAAAATTCCCCTGAGCTATGCATTTTATATTATGAGAACAATGGTAGATTTTCATGTTTCCCAGATATGAAATGATACTCTAACATCACATGTAATTTATCTAATACATGTATGTTCCTCTCCACTATTTCCATGCAGAATTTCTGACATGCCCCTTTCTCTTTTCCACTCCCTCTCCTCTAACAACCTCTGCTCTAACCAGGACATTACTTCAATCAACTACGGTGTGTCCGTGGCTCCTCTCCCACATCTCAGGGCCACGAGTTAGCCTTACCTGGTCATCTACACCCGATCCCCCTTGTGATGAATCTTTTGGATATTTTGATAATATAAGTAAAAGACAAATGTTTACAATTTCATTCTACCTTCGGACTTAGCCTTTAAAAAAGCTATTTTAGTCATTAGCGGTGAAATAAAGAAAAAATGAAAATAAACCCCACAAAACCTCAAGCATTCAAACCCTACCCATTCTCTTTGCTATTCTTTCTGCAAGGAAATTAATGACATGCCTGCTGAGGCCTGTTTATTCTAATCAGATCCAGGTGAACCTTAATACCATATGTTTTCAAGAGGATGTATAGAAAAGAAAAAAAAATAACAAAGGAAACTCAAGTCCTTTCCTTGCCTTTGCAGAAAATAGCATTCCTAGACCTTAATTTTGAAAGCTCCATCTTTTATAAATTAATATTAACAACTATTGTAGGATGAAGAATATCCCCGAAGATATATAGGTCCCCCAGAATCTGTGACTATGTTTCTTACATGGAAAAATTGATTCTGCAGATGTGATTAAGTTTTTAAAAATATGCTACAAGCCATATAACAAATTGAGGATGATCTGACATTATAATTATTAATATCTTCCTGTTACTAAATTTGTCTTCATTATTTCAAACTAGTTCTTTCGATGTTTTTCAAACATGTTAGGTATGTCCCTCCTTAGGACCTGTGTTAGTTTTTCTATTCTGCGTAACAATTATCCCAAAACTCAGTGGCTTAAAACATCAAACTCACATAATCTTACAGATTTATTGACTTAGATGGGTGATTCTAGCTCAAGGTTTTCCTTGATTTTGTAGTCAAGATGCTGTCTAGAGCTGCAGTCATCTGAAAGCTTAACTAGGCTTAGAGGACTCACCTCAACATGGCTCATTCCCATAGCCATAGGCAAGAGGCCTCAGTTTCTCACCGTAGGGTCTCTTCCTCGGGGTTGTTTGATATGTCCTCATGACATGGCAGCTGGCTTCTACTGGAGTGAGCACTCCAAGAATGGCAGACCGGGACTGATCTTCAATGTCTTTTATTACCTAGTTTCAGCTGTGACATGGCATTATTTCTGTTTCAATGGACTAACTAGAAGAAATTACAAAGTCCAATCCAAATTAAGATGTGGGGAATTCGGATTCAACTTTTGAAGGAAATGTGATAGAATTTGTGGATTTATTTAAATCATGATAGAGCCATTATTTAATTCTACCCACCTGTTGAAATGCTTTCCTCTTTGGCATCTGCTTATCTAAATTTTTCCCTTTCAAGTATTTGGACAAATCTACCTTGTCAATGAAACCTACCAGGTCTATTGTAGCAGGAATAGTTGGAGTACTGCCCAGATCACCTCATATTCATTTTACCATTTTCTTATGTTCCTTCCATAGTTTTCCTTCTTATTCTTGTATCTGTGACACTCTTTGGAGGATTGCCCACTCCAGTAGTAACTGGAGTTGCTTTGTCATTTGCAGAGACTGAGGAATGACTAGGAGTTTATATTCCACCTAACTCCTACCAGGGTGACACTTAGACAGGAGTCCAATAGCCCAGCCCCTGATTTACAATCCAGAGCTTGAGCTTCTCTGCAGTATCACGTTGAGACCAAGAATTTGCTTGAAATTGCAACTTTGTTTTCTTCTTCATTCTTATCTTGCTTACCCTTTGGTATTACCATTTTCTCTTAATATCATTTTTAAGAAATCATTTCCACACTAATCCTCATTTCAGGATTGGCTTCTGGAGCACTTGATTTAAGAGAACTACTCAATCTAATTCTGCAAAATGCCTACCACCTACCAATGCATCTATGATCCTCTTTAGTTTTCTTTTTCTGTAGGACTTACCACCTTATACCATACAATAAATTTACTTGTTTACTATTTATTATTTACTATCTTTAACAACTAATAAGTAATTTCGATTGGAGCAAAGTCATTGCCTGCTTTGTTTTTTATGACTCTTAAGTAGGCTTTGTTCCCTGCAATAACATGACAATATTAGAAATTTTCCAGTGAGGGTGATGTTCAGTGTCTAAGTAAAAAAGTGGACAAAACGTCAATAATCTTGAAGTCTTATGAATCCAAACATAACTTTAAAAGAAACTGGTACCTTGCACATGCCAAAGCTTTGAAAATTTTGCAACTTAAAAACAAATAGGGTATTTGGAAGAAATTAATGTGAATAATCATCAACTCTAGCCAATCAATAGCACTGAGTAGAAAACTGGCAGCCGAAAAAGTCTTTCCCAGCATCACATTGATGACTGAAATTATAAATCTATAGCCTCTGTGACTGTTATTTGCAGAGTGAAATCTTCTCATGAATAAGAAAGGACAGAAAGTGAGGGTCCCCTAAACATCCTCCGCACCCACTCCAACCATCCTACTCAGTACAGAAACTCTCCAATCTAAGAGCTGAAAGTTGCATGCGTGCATGTGAATGTTTCATATTATATTCCTTTTTCTTTCTTAGAAATGTCCTATTACCATTTCTGTGTTTTTTGTATATTTACATCTTGCTGCTGTAGATATATTAAAGTGGCTGTCAATCTCATCCATAAGCTTCTTTTGCACGTATTAATACTGGGCTATATTAGAGAGCCAGCGTACAATGAATATTTCACCCTGTTTCTTGTGGACTTAGCTCATGGAATCTCTTTTATTTTAATTCCCCTCCTAGCACAGCAACAGGAGTTTAACATCTTTGATTTTTGTTTCCTTTCCCCTTACCCTAGGTGACGGAAATTTATAGTTTGATATTTTTTATTTTTACTCTTTCATCTGAATCATAAATATTCACTAAGTGCTATATTGATCTCATCTCTTTCTACCAGAAAATAGATAAATGCCTCATTCGCTGAGCTATTATCAGGGAGCTCTACATTTAAAAATTCTAAGCCAACAATCCCACTCCAGTTGCATCCTTCTACCACTTTATAATGCATGATTTGACTCATTCATTCATTTATTAAATAATTGAATATTCAGTATGTCGGGCATTTCTGGGACCTGAAAATATAGCAAGAACAAAATAAATAATAAAGGTTATCTTTGTGTAGTTTATGGTTTACTGGGTCTCAGAGACTATGCATATGGCCTTACCAGGGATGACATTCACACAGACTATTATATGTATAGTATGCAATGTAGCAGCCTTCACATGTGGAGACAAACATTAAACAAAATAAACACATGAAATATAGATTGATTTATTTATCATATCTTAAGTACATGGGTAGTAGTACATGGGACTACTTCCATGTACCAAATACTGTTCTACTTACTTGGAATACCTCGAAGAATGAAACAATGATTTTAAATTTTAGAGATTTTACATTCTCTTAAGAGGGGACAGACAAAAAAAGTTAAAAAGAATATTGTAGTCTTTTTAAAAGGTGATGACTTCTATACAAAAGAGAAAAAAAGCTTAGAAAACAGGGTGGGGGGTCTTGCGATGGGTTGATATTGCTAAGAGTAGGCACATTTGCACAAATAAATAGTCAGAGTAGATATTACTTTTAAAAGGTGAAGGGTTTTGCCAAATAAATACCTAATAATAGAGTATTATAGGAAGTGGTAGCAGTTATTAACAGACCAAAGTCATAAAGTTGTTAAGAAGGATAATGGGCAATCTGGAATGTCAAGTCTTGTGTGCTATTGCAAGGGCTTTAGTGTAAAATCTGAGTGAAACTAAGAGACAATGAAGGTTTTTGAGCAAGTGGGTAAAATAGTTGGTTTTATGTCTTAAAATCATCACAATGGCTACTCTCTTTTGACAATGGAAGCAGAAAAATAAAAAAAAATAAAAATAGAGAGTAATCATAGCATAATCCAGATAAGAGATGATGGCGGTACCTTGAAGTGTTGGTGACACTGGGTTACTGGATGTGCTGATAAGTGGTGTATTTCTGAATATATTTTAAAGAATAAACCAGAAGAACTTTTTAATAGACTGGACTTGGGGTTTAATGAAAGAAGGAAGTAAGGAACATAGAAGTGTGAAATATGGTACATACATACAAACATCGTGTGTGTGTTTTTAGGTATGTGCATGTTTGTGAATTTATTACACACATACATATTTAATTAGCTATATTTCTATAAAAGATATTTATTACAGATCTGACAATTTCAAATTTCTAAGTTTCATTTCTTGACAAATATTTAATGAGCATGTGCAAACTGCCACGCATTTCTGAAGAACTCTGGGATATACCAAGAGGAAGGAAGCATAAATATTGACCTCAAGGGACTCAAATTTGAGTGGGAAGTTTAATATTTTTTTCATCAATTACATTATACACTAAAAGATGAAAAATGTCATAATATATATAGAAACAAAATAGTAGAGAACTTGTGTTAGGGAAATTATGATAAGGTCCTAGTTTAATGATGTGATCCTGGAAATGGAAGCTGAACGCTTTGCCTATTTTATTCCATCTTAAATCCCAGGTCTAAGCTCACAGCCTGGCTCACAGAAGGTGACTACTAGATGGTCACACGGCTCTCTCACAACGTGCAGCTTATTCCTTCAAAGCTAGCAAGGGAGGCTCTTCCTTTTCAGTAAAATACCAGGTCCTCTTTAAGGGTGTTTACCTGATTAGGTTAGGGCTACCAGGTTAATGTCCCTTTTGATTAACCCAAAATCAACTGATTTGGGATATTAATCACATTTTCAGAATCCCTTCAAGTTTGCTATGCAATATAACCTAATCAAAGAAGCAGCATCTTATCAGATTTCCAAGTTCTGCCCATACCCAAAGAAATGGATTATTAGGTTGTGTCCACTGGAGGGAAAGAATCTTGGGGTCATTTCACAATTCTGTCTACCATATCCCCAAAGATGCAAAACTGAGATTTTTTATTTGCCGCTACTCCACTCAACCCCCATGTCATTAATTGCTCCTCCTCGTTCCCTAGCTTATATAATGCTACTACCGCTCAGCCAGTTGCTCTAACTAAAAATGTAGGAATTTTGCTAAATTTCCCTTTTTTCTTACCACATCCCATTCCTTCTATCATATCAGTGTTTTTATGTTGAATTTACCCACTCAATAACTATGTATTGGGCACACACTATGTGCTAGATTCTGAGCTTGAACCTGATAATTAAAGGTAGAATAAAATAGACAAGGTCTCCAGCCTCCATTTTCAGGAACACTGCGTTAATCTATATTATCATTATTTTTCTGTTACAATAGGTTTTAACCTAATCTTTCTGATCTTTCTGCCTTCATTCTCTCTCATTCCTGTCTCTGCCATAATATAGCATCAGAATGTCAGTGATCTACATTTGAAATATAACCATATTTTAAAATATAGATATATTCATATTAAATTGTTGCTTTTATGTCTGCATATTTTGGCTAGAAAGGAAAGAATCTCAAGTCAAATTAATAAGCAGAACAAGATTTTTTTTTTTACTGCCACATAAACTAAAAATTTCAGGAGCATTTCTGGCTTTAGATTAGGCAATGGCTTTAGTCTCAGTTCTTTCAATCATTACAGCAATGTTTCTGAGATGTATTCTTAATGAATCAACATGGGTAGCACTCATTCCTGAACCAGTCACTGTTGTCAAGAGGAGGAAAACACAGCCTTGCAGTACTGGATTACCTTCTGGATCTATTTCTGGATCCAAAAAGTGAAATCTTTAGTAAAACCATATTGACTGAATATGAGAGAGAATAACTTTGTTAAAAGAAAATTTTAATTATTCTATGAGAAAATAAGGGGAGTCAGGGGTTAGACACCAGGCAAACAAAACCATATATGTCCAGAAGATTGTCTGAAAAATTAGCATGGCTCACAATATTCGTTAGTTTGATGTACAAGTCTTTTTACGACATTGTCTCCATCTAACTTATTAGCTTTTCCATGCCACTTCTTTTAAATAATCTTATCTCCAACAGTATCAAATTATGATTTATTATTTAAATGTTCTATCAGTTTTCCTATCTCCCTGTCCCCACTCTGCTTATTCTGTCTGGAATGCACCATCTGCTCTGCTCTCCAAGGAAACTTTTACTCTTAATGGGGAAAAAAATCTCTTATTTGACAAAACCAATTTCATTGTGAAATTGTCCTTGTCTGTCACGCAAAGCTAGTTGCTGCCTATTCTCTGTCTTCAGTGATAACCTTGTACAATAGTCTATTTGGGCCCAAGCATTAAAATCCACAATGTATTCAGAAAAGTTATCATAATCAACTGCCTGATGTATATATTTAAAAATTAATGTTTTGTACCTTCCTAACAAGTAAATATCCCTTACAAAGGCAAAATAAGAAAGAACAGCACCATTTATAAGTTCTTATTAGTAGCCTAAGAGTAGAAGCCATTTATCAAAGGATTGAAAAAAATCTCAAATATTTTGTCCACAATTTCTATTTATGATAGAAAGAATGATCGAGGACTTTGAATTCAAATCAGCAAGATCTCAATTCAAACGTCAGCTCTGCTTTTAGTTCACCAAAACCTGAACAAGTTATTATTCTTTCTAAGCCTTAATAATCTTCACTGTTAACTGTGGGTACATTTCCCTATCTCATAATTCTTTGAATATGTCAAGAACTTTTAGTTTCATGGCTTCCTAATTTTACTGGTGGCTACAAAATGGAAAAAAAAAATACAAATAATTCTGATAAACTTTTAGCGATTTTTTCCTGCTTTTGAAGCCTTAATTCTCAAAGGAATTCATCGATCCCTCTAAACTTAGATTTCTACTATGAGACATTTTTCCTAGCCTAAAACTAAACTCCTTTTCATAGGTTCTTCAGAAATGTTTTAATAGTAATATAGGAACTAATAGAAATGTATCTTTGGTTTTTCCAGTATTTACCTTTAGGCAAATCTTTCAGCTACATCGTTAGAGATGTTTAACTATTCAGTGATAAAAAGGTGAATTTCTGATAGCCGAGCACTTATTATTACAAGAATTGATTTGACTTATTCAATTAGTCATTCTAATATCACTGTGACTACACAGTTATAGACACTGAGGTGCAGCCACAAGTGTTAAAAAGTCACTATTCTCATAAAGCTTTATGTTAAAACCCTTGTTTCCTTTGAGAACCAGAACATTTTTCAATATAAGTCTAGATATATCTCCTAAGCATTATATTAATAGGCTTATAGTCAAGAAGTAAAGTTTTAGAAGGCCTCGCTCTAACAGAACTTTTCCAAATCCCTGGAGAAGGTCTTATACATGTGTTTAAATGTTTATAATTTTTATACCTTTTTTGATATATGATTACTATACAATGAACTGTGCAGATTTAAGTGCAGAGTAAATTTCTCCATTTATTTTAGTCCATTTATAATTTCCCTCAGCAATATTTTCTAGTATTCGGGTACAGGTCTCATACCTATTTTGTCAGATTTATAGTAATACCTAAATATTTCATATTTTATACTATTATAATCTGTATTTTTAAAATTTAAATTTGTGTTTGTTCTTTACTATTATATAGAAATATAAGTTTGGGATATTAATTTTTACATATTACAACTATGATAAACTCACTTATTAGTTATATAGCAGTTACTAATAGATTTCATTGAATTTTCTAAATAGTTGATCATTTAGTCTGTGAATAAAAAGTTTTTATTTTTCTCTTTTGCAACCTGGAGGGATGCCTTTTATTTCCTTTTCTTGTCTTATTGTACTACTAGAATCTCACATATGATTTTAAACAAAAATGGCAAGAGTGGACATCTTTGCCTTGTTCCTGATATTAGGAGAAAAACATTGTGTTGCTCATCATTAAATATGATATAAACTGTCAGTTTATAAAGGTGTACTTTATTGGGTTGAAAAAGTTTTCTTTTATTTCTAATTTGCTAAGGATTTTTATCAGAAAATTATGTTGGAGTTAGTCAAGTTTTTTTTAATATATGTTAAGATGATTATATGATTTTTTTTTGCCTGTTAATATAGCAAATTTCATTCATTACGCTTCCAATGTTAAAACAAGTTTGCATTTCTGGAAAAAAGTCTACTTGGAATAGATAAATCGTCCATTTTATAAACTGTGGTACATAATCTTCTAAAGAAATTTTGCGTCTATATTCATGAAGAATGTTGGTCTATAATTTTCGTTTCTTATAATATCTTTGTCAAGTTTTGCTATCAGAATAATGCTAGCTTGTTAGAATGAGTTCATAAATATTATTGCTTTTTCAATTTGGGAGAAGAGTTTATGAAAAATTAATACTGTTTATTCCTTAGTGTTCAGTAGAATTTACTAGTGAACCATATAGACATGGAGGTTTCCTGGTGGGAAGATAAATAACTAAAATTCAATTTTGTTATCATATACTAGGCTATTCAGGTTGTCTAGTTCTTCTTGAGTGTTTATGTTGGTTAATTTTGTTTTCAACCTCACTGGGCCACCAGGTGCCTAGATATTTGTGCAAACATTATTCTGGGTGTTTCTGTAAGGGTATTTTTGGATGACATTAACATTTAAATTGGTAGATGGAGTAAAACATTGCACCCTCTAATGTGGTTGGGCCTCATATAATCAGTTGAAGGCATGAATAGAATCATAAGACTACGTCTCTCTCAGGTAAGAGAGAATTCCTTCTGCTTTTCAACTGAAACAATGTCTTTTTCCTCCTCTGGGCTTGTACTGAAACATTGGCTTTAACTGGAACACTAGGATTACACCATTGTCTCTCCAAGGTCTGTAGCTTGCCAACTCAACCTGCAGATCTTGGGATTTGACAGCTTCCATAATTGCATGTGCCATTCCTTATAATAAATAAATAAATAAACACACACACACACACACACACACACACACACACACTATTGCTTCTGTTTCTCTGGAGAACCTTTACTAACTAATAGTGAGCTTCGGTACTTTGCTTCTTTTAAAGAATGTATCCATTTCAAATATGTTGTCCACTTGAGTGGAAGAAAACTGTTCAAGATATTTAACTTTTTTTTTTTTTTTTGTCTACACAATCTGTGGTAATGTTATTTCTCTCATCTCTGTTGTTAGTATTTTATGCCTTATGTTAATTGTTTCTAATATGGTTAATGCTACAACTCTCAGATCTATTGGTTGGAAATACTGTGTGTTCCGACATATGGATGGGGACAATTTAAAAAGGCAGAATGCTTTCAGCTCTAGAAACATTTTGTAGAACTTTTTTTTTTCTCACCAGAACTTTCTGAGGTAGCTCCTGCTGCCGATTTGTTAGAAATAGTATATTCTACAAAAGGCATACAGTATCTTAAATTCAAAATTTTCAGTGAAATCCTACAGATTTTTTTTTAGTCATTGACCTATCTTTCCTCTAGCATCTCAGAGGATTTTATACTGGTATGTCAGCTCAGTGCACTGATTTGAGTCATAAATATTACAGAGTATTAGTTCATTTTGCACTGTTACAAAGAAAATACCCAAGGCTGGGTAATTTACAAAGAAAAGAGGTTCATTCCGTTCACAGTTCTGCAGACTGTGTAAGAAACATCGTGCCAGCATCTGCTTCTGGTGAGGGCTTCAGGGAATTTCCAATCAAGGTGGAAGACAAAGGGGGAGCAGGTGTGTCACATGGAGAAAGAAGGAGCAAATAGTGGGAGGAGGTGGTGCCAGGCTCTTTTAAACAAGCTCTCACATGAACTAGTAAAGAGAGAACTGACTAATTATGGTGGGGAGGGCACCAAGCCATTCGTGAGGGATCTGCCCTCATGACCCAAACACCTCCCACTAGGCCCTACATTCAATACTGCAGATCAAATTTTGACATGAGATTTAGAGGGGCCAAACATCCAAACCGTATCAACATGATTGTATTTTCATTGAATAAGAGGTTTTTTAAAGAACAAGAATTCTTGCCCTATTTAACTCTGTGAACAAATGTGGTCATGTGAGACCATCAGTAACATTCAAGGGGGCCACTTCTCAAGAGAGAACTAGTTGGAAACAAACAAGAAGGGGTTAAAAAGTGAGGGTGTATGAGCAAGTGAAAGCAGCAAGTTATCCTCACGCATTTCACAGCGTGTAGTGCTGTAATTTATAGTGAAAAGTTTCCATAACCACTGTTGCTGTAATTGGCATTAGTATTGTATATTCTTGGCATTATATGTGTAAATTATTGCTCCAGTTCATACTCTCACTAAGAAGTACCGTACTAAGAAGTTCTGCTATCACATGCCGTAGAGCTTTTACTCTCACGAAATACATTTAGTTCATCTGGTTGACCTAATTCTTTCAATTTTCTCATTCTTTACCTTAAATTTTTCATCATTCTTGCCTTTTCAAGTAATCATTTAGAATCTGAGAGACAACTAACATTTTGGGCAGTGTTCATTTTCTTCAAAGTATACGAGGAGCAACTTATGTAAAATTGCCTTGTTACCTATGGCTGTCCCTGGAAACACCTGCATGGTCAGATAAATTATATTACATACCTGTCAACTGCAGACTTATAAGCTTTATGTATTTCTATCAAATTGGTAGAATGTGTTTATTATAGTTTGACCTGAAATTAAATATATTTCCATATTTTAAGTTTGATTTTACTGTATTCTTTTATATAAAAGTATATATACTTACATATATACCTTAAATATATTATATACAGTCTTACTACATAAATAGATAGAATTGAATGAATATAGAAATGGGGCAGGAGTGTATTCTCTCAATTACAAAAGACTTTCAAGAATGCATGACCAACTGAAGAGAGAGGCTATTATTTCCAGAGAAGCTAACCCTGAAATAAAAGGAAGAGACAATTGGACTGTTTACTGGATGGGGTATGTTCTGGCATTAGGAGGTGAAAATAAAGTCTAGAGAGAGCAAGGATCAGGAAATAATTAAATGACACAGGTCAATAATATCAGGATGGCTTGCATGCAATTAACTCAGATGGTTTCAAATAATATTTCAAATATATCATGTTAAGAAACTGGTCAAATGGTTCACTGCTTGAAAGTTGCCACTAATGTTAATACTGACATGGAAAGGGAACTGAAGGTAAGGCAATGAACTAATTATTGTGATCTTGGTGAAAATCTTTATTCATGAAGAAACTTTGTGAATCTAGACATGAAAAGACAAAAAAAAGGAATATTATATTCAAGTCTAAATAAAGTATATTACTAGGTGTTAATAAAGTGAAATCAGTATTTATCTCCCAGGTATAA
>RJWJ010040515.1:0-13931 GCA_004363605.1 Indri indri
AAAAAAAAAAAGAAAAAGAAAAAGAAAGTAAATATTTGTTGTATGAATGAATACATGATCTAGATCATTACTATGATTATTTTTACCCTCGCCCAGAATTCTAAATATTGGCATAGTTGAAGACTAATCTCAAATCTAATCAGTGTATATCTTATTAGCATCCAAACAATTGCATATGAGGATGAAATTGAGGTTGAAAGGCCATGTAGATTGTGTTTTTAAATCTATCACCGCAGAGTTTACTAAACTGATTCTTTAAACTTTGGGGGCAGAATTAAAAAAAGGGAAAAAAGAAACTTCGAGAGATTGCTGACTTTCAATAATGTTCTAAAAGAAAACATCTCAGAGAAAAAGACCTTAACTACATATACAGAGTTAGCACAAATTTGATTTCATTCTAGACAGCTGAGGATGGGTAGAGGATAGGGCCACATTTTTAAAAAAAGGGATTGTGGCACTGAAATTTTTGTATCATAAGTACATTCTTTAATGATTGCAAAGTTTTTTTCATACCGTGTCTTTGCAAAGCTTTTGTTTCTTTACATGACTCTTTAAAAGAGGTATCAGTCATGTTTGTGACCCAAGAATAAAAATTGTAGTACTTGCAATAGAGATTATAGTCTTTTTAGAGTAGCCTCACCATTCCCCCCAAAAGTTATATTTCATGTTTATTTCTTTTTAAAATTTAAGCAATTCAATATTAATTTTATTTTGAGACTTTTGCACCATCCTTGGAATTACTATAAATATACCACCATGTTAGAAAAACCAGGATTTCTGGATCGGGATTATGATCAATTTGGAATTATGTAACCTATTAATTAGAGTTGCAATTTGTACAGTCTCCAAATGTGGTAGGAGGTTATATTTTTCTTAATTAGTGCATCTAAATTAATCCATATTAAATGTGCACACTATTGATGTTCGGCTCTGCTGTCATTTCAATTCTCCAAGAGACTAATACCTTTTTCTTTTCTTTTTTTTTTTTTTTTAACTTCCTCCAAGAAAACCTTGATAGAAATCAAGTCTGGCCAGTTTTGCTAGTTCTTGCCTTAAGTGTAAGTGCTATCTTTAAAATCATAGAGTCCTGCTTGCTAGTCTGAGATGTTTTTAATTAGGCCAAAACATGTCTTAGCCTGAGAATTTATCTGCATAATTCTAGGTCTTAATATATAAGAAAGCTAGCCAAGAGGATATTAAGTGTGGAATTTTTTGGTTAAACCTATTGAAACTAATTTAATGTAATTCTCTATAAAAACTTTCCTCTACCCCTGAAATCTTTTAATTAGATACTGCTCTAAGTATACACAGACATTAACATTCTCTTGTTTTTAGCTCATGGTCTTCTACATTTCTCCCTTATTTCTTCTTCTACTACTCCCATAGGTTACTACAATCCCCCAAAAATTCTTTGTGTCCTGTTTTTAGATAATCAGGAAGAATGATTCTCCTTTGATATGAAGGAGAATCATTCCAAATTTAACAGGAACTGTTTGGTTTTGAGAACCTGAGGAGGAGCACCTGCTGGAGGAAGTGAGGACTTAGGCAATGGGGGTGCAAGCTGCCTTTCCCCAGACCCGTAGGGCCCCCACCACTCTATTTAGCTAGAAAGTGAGCACAGACCCTCTTCCTTCAGATGCCAAGAGGAGGAAACACACACTTCCCCTGAAAAGTAGATTATAAATCATGGTGCAAGTTTGCAGTAATATGGGTTCTCTACGTCTTCTATACTTAGAAATTAAGTAGGGTTGTTCTTAAGGAGAGGGCACCTTAAGTCCCTAGTACCAGCCTACTTCTGAAAACTTTTCACTGGTCTCTGAGTGTGCTCTTATTTTGAGAATACGCAGGGCCACTGTCCAGTTCTCCTCATGTGAAATAGAAAAAAGCACCCCTTCCTCATAGGCAGGAGAATACAGCCTCATGCCAGGGCTCTTGGCTTCCCTGGAGTCCTTGTGTAGTAACAGCCCGCACAAGTGTGCATATGACTGTCTGGTGGCTACATCAGACTGTGGCCCTTAAGGCCACTCTAGTTTAGGAAATAGTCTGTCCTGGTTGCCTCTCCTATCACCTCCAGAGAGTGATAGCCAGAAACTACTGGGAAGTCACAGGACAGATAAGGCTAGTGGTTACCACACCTGCTCCTATCTTTGGTGTGCCTTAGCTTAAATTTCCCTTCCTCACACAGGTCTTCCTCTGTCAACCCACCTAGAATAGAATCTTGGGTTTTTTCCTTCTTACAAGTGGCACTTATTTGTATTTGTATGGTTATCATATTTATTGACAATCTTTTCAGCTATCTCTGTGAGGTGTTCGTCAATATATCCTCCACCCATAGCTAACTACCTGATACGGAATTAGCATTTGCTGAATGAAGGACGCCTTTAGCAACCTCTGGCCATGGCAAGGATGGGAAGCATGAAGGAACAGAGAATGCATGGCAGCCCTTGTTCAGAGAAATCTGCCTGATTTCCCATGCTACATAGGCTTTCCTCAACCCTGCCACCTTTTCCCAGATAGAAGAGGCTGAGCAGTTGATGTTTCATTGTTTGTTTTTAGCTAACATACACTGAGAATGCCAGGCACTGTGCTAAGGTCTTTATTTACATACATTATGTCATCCAACCTGCACAACAAGTACCCTATGAAGTGGGTATAACTATTATCCTATTTTGCAAATAAGGAAACTGAGACTAGGAGGGTATGTGGTGTGTGTGTGTAGTTACCTAACTAAGCAATACGTGGCAATGCCAGGACTCAAACCCAGGTCTATCTGACCCCAAATAATGTACTCTTTAAAAAAAAAATAGAGAGATAGGGTCTCCCTATGTTGCCCAGGCTGGTCTCAAACTCCTCGGTTCAAGTGATCCTCCCGCTTCAGCCTCCCGAGTACTTGGGACTACAGGCGCATGCCACCACGCCCGATATGCACTCTTAGACACTGTATTGTTAAACCTTAAACCTGGAACACAATGCGATATGGGACAAGAGATTCAAAATGCAAGTGTTCATTACCACCTTGCTTAGTCTGGGTCTAATGGCCTAACCCTCATCTGGTCTTTCTGGATATGGAGGATTTCCTTCTCTGCCTGTGTCCTAATCTAGAAATCTTGGGCTCCATCTGCATTACCTTATTTTGCTTCCTTTTTGAGTGCTTACTTCCCACGTTAGAGGCAGAGAGCTAGCTACTGTGTAGTGTCCACAGCCCTGAGCCAGACGTAAGCTGTTTCTCATCCTCAGCAAGGTACTCAGGAGTCTGGTTATGTATAGTTCAACAGAGAACCGCGCTTAATCTTCCAAGTTGGGGAGCTTCTTTTTTTTTTATTCTAGAATTTTACTAAAGGATGGTTCGGGTGGGATTTTTTCCCCTCTATTTTAATGCCCTTTTATAATGGCATTCCTCTTTGCCATTCAGTTTTGAAACTGTTGCAGTGATGGCCAAGCTGGAAGTTTGGGAATATCAGCCACCCCCAGAAAAAAGCATAAGCAACTGCTCCTTGAACCTAATATCAGAAATGTTTATTAAATATTCTCGTCCTAAATGATCAAAAAATTTTTCATAACCAATTACATATATACCTGTGCTCTGTATTTACTTCCTAGGCACAATGTTATGCTAATTATCTAAGATACATATAGTTTTTCAATATATGCAAATTGCATTATAACTCTTTAAATTGTTCATTTAAACATATGTGTTGAAGACCTAGGTGACAGAGAAAACATCAAGATAAATAAATTGACTCCAAGAGATTAAGATTGTAGCTGTAATTCTTTATAACAAGATCCAGATACAATAGGATATTTTGGTCTTCTGTTCAAAATCCTAATATCCTGCTTCCCTTCATAAACCTCACCAACCTCCTACCAATAGGACATGTGCTTTCATTCCTTTGCCTTGCTGGTGATGGTTTGGTAGGTCACCTTGTATAGGAGAGGATATACTCACAGAGTAAGGTACAGAGGAACACTCTACGATGCTATGATAGTTCCTTTCCTCCGTCTCTCTCTCCCCTGATCCAGCCTAATGGTACAGATGAAAAAATTGAGGCAATCTAGTCAGTGACTTTTCCAGATCTGAATGTGGGGTAACTTGGAGACACATGATTCAGGAATTCACTGATCCTCTGCACTTTTTATGATCCTGTGTACTATGTAGATAGGCCTGAAGAGAAACTCATGTGTAAGTTGCATTTTATTTAATAAACTTGGGAAAGCTGTACTTCGTGTATCCAATTACTCTTGCTTATTATCCATGCTAGCCAGAAAGTATTTAAAAGTTACAAAAACATACCTTATCACATCTGTGAAAGCTTATGTCACCAAGCACTAAGAGCTGTTCATCTTAAGCTGTTTCAAGAAAAAATATTAAAATTTCTTATGTTGCAATTCAAAAGTCAATCATGTTACTTTTATTTTGGTTTTGGTCGCTACATACCTTAATATAGTGTGCTATAAAGTGGAAGGTGTCAGTTGAGATTTGTTTTTTTCTATATACTAAAAAAAGTGATCCCAGGCCCAGCGTGGTGGCTCACGCCTGTAATCCTAGCACTCTGGGAGGCCGAGGTGGGATTTTAAATGTTCTCACCAGAAAAAAATGATAAGGATGTGAGGTGACGGATTTGTTAATTAACTTGATTTAATCATTCACAATGTATATACAGATCAAAACACCACATTGTACTTCATAAATGTATACAATTATTATGTGTCAATTAAAAATAAAATTAAAAAATTTTAAAATACCACCTATCCACACTCCTCAAATACTCCTCCTTCAGCAGTAATGTCCTCCCTCCTGAAAACAATTGTCATACTCTAATTTATAGTCATTTCTATATTGCCTTATCTCCCCATCATGATTCTGCTGCTCTTTGTACTTTCTACCTATAGCGCCTAACCTGGTTCTAGATCGTTTATAAATGTTTGCTGAATTGAAATAAATTTCATGGTCTTGTTCAGGGACCCATTTTTCTTTCTTTCTTTCTTTCTTTTTTTTTTTTATTGAGACGGAGTCTCTCTCTGTCACCCCAGCTAGAGTGTGTCATCATAGCTCACTGCAACCTCCAACTCCTGGGCTCAAGCAGCCCTCCTGCCTTAGCCTCCTGAGTAGCTGGGACTACAGGCACGTGCCACCAGGCCCGGCTAATTTTTTCTATTTTTAGTAGAAATGGGGTCTCACTCTTGCTCAGGCTGATCTGGAACTCCTGACCTCAAGCAATCCTCCCACCTCGGTCTAGGATTACAGGCATGAGTCACCATGCCCGGCCCATTATCATTTATTATAGTCATCATTCTGTGCAGTAGATCACTAAAGCTTATTCCTCTTGTCTAAGTGAAAGTTTGTACCCTTTGGTCAACATCTCCCCTTTCTCCATCTACCCCCGCTCCCCCAGCCTCTGTAACCACCATTCCACTCTTTACTTCTATGAGTTTTACTGTTTGAGATTCCACATGTAAGTGAGATCATGCAGTATTTGTCTTTCTGTGCCTGGTTTATTTAATGTCCTCCAGGTTCATCCACTGGTCACAAATGACAAAATTGCCATCTTTTTTTCAGGCTGAGTAGTATTACATTGTCTCTATATACCACATTTTCTTTATCCACTCATCTGACAATGGACACCTAGGTTGCTTCCATATCCTGGCTATTGTGAATAATTCTGCAATGTACATAGGAGTGTAGATATCTCTTTAACATACTGATTTCAATTCCTTTGGATATATACCCAGAAGTGGGATTGCTGGATCGTATGATAATTCTATTTTTAGTTTTCTGAGGAACTGCCATACTGTTTTCCATAGCAGCTGCATTAATTGACATTCCCACCATGAGTGCACAATGGTTCCCTTGTGTCCTCACTGTCGCCAACACTTACCTTTCTTCTGTCTTTTTGATGATAGCCATTCTAACAGGTCTGAAGTGATATATTATTGTGGTTTCAATTTGCATGTCCCTGAGGATTGGTGATGATAAGTACTTTCCCATATATCTGTTGGCCATTTGCATGCCTTCTTTTGAAATATCTGTTTTAGGTTCTTTGCCCATTTATTGATTGGGTTATTGATTTTCTTGCTATTCAGTTGTTTGAATTAGGAGGTGGTATTTGATATCATTTCAATTAAGAATCTCTGCAGACCATAACCCCCTCGAAGGTGGCACATACAGTTGGATCAGGCTTCACTGGTTTCTGTTTTGGACATTATTTCTCTTCCACCCACTCTCTTCCATCCCACTTTCCTTGCCAAAAGAAGAGTAATGGATAGGGAAATACTTTTCTTTCTCTTCAAATGCAAAATTATTTTGGCCTAGGAACAATAAGGTAGACAAACTATGCATGAAATATTATACTCAGGGTGGGAACATAATGCATGCTATCAGAAAGTGATACAATCCTGCAATCCTTGCAGGATTTCAAAGGGATCTCTCACAGGAAGAAAAAAGAAAAAAACAAGTTGGGTGGATAGGGGGCTAGTGTAAAGAAGAGGAAAAGCCAGAATGTGTGTGTTACCAGTTTACTAAAGTTATTCTGTGATTAAAGAAAAAAAAAAAAACCAGTCCAAAAAACCTTGTTTTATTTATTTAATCAAGTAATCACACTCTCTCTTAAACATTTAGTTGCCGGCACAGAAAGAAAGGTATTCATGAAGTCAGACTTGCAATTGCCAGGAAGTAGTAAAGAATGCTACCTGTGTAGTCCTAAGGGAAAGATGAGCTCATGAATGCATACATAGAGATCATTACAAGGCTAAATTAAAGCACATTAAATATGGAAGTCAGATATAAACCCCTAAGGGTATCCAACATAAAAAAGAAAGTTGAAGAACAATCTGAAGCTTTAAAAAGGAGGGTTGGGGGAACGTAAGATCCTTACTGGCTGGGGAAAACAGTTACTGAGCACCCTTCAAGAAAAACACCTTATATAAAGCTTGGTGTTTGAAAGACCTAGCACCTTAGCTGATCCAAATGAATGCAAATTTAGGAGGAGGGATTGTTTTATCCTTCGATTTCTGGTCTCCATAGCCCCCAGACCTGAGAAGCTTCAATAATTGTTACCAGAGTTGGATTGAGCTGAAATAAAGAGGCAAAGATCCTAAATCATCTATTGAAATCTTCTCTGAAAGGTAAGTTTTATTTATTTACCATTTGTTAAATGGTATAGTCACTTAGTAAAATACATACTATTGGTTAAACAGTTGGACATTTCTTTTAATATTTCATTTTGGGGTAACAACGTCTTCAGTCATAAAGGGATCAGTGCAGAGTGACAGACATGCCCCCCCCCCCCATAGACACCAGAAGGGTCACATTTAGGGAGTGAGCCATCAAAAAACCTTTGGTATATTACTGAATTAGCATCACCAGGGGACTTAATGGGAACCCAAAGTAAAAACTTTGAAGGCTCTAAAATAAAATGAAATGGCTACCAATCAAAAGGAAGAAATATATAGATTCATAAAAAAGAATAGGAAAAAAACTGAATTAAAATTGAGAGGATGCTGAGACAATGGAAAACATTAAAAATGGAGAAGCAGGAACAGGAAGGAAATTTATGTGCAAAACCAAACTTGTTTAAGAACCATAATGTGGACAACAGGTTCTATACAGAAGTCAGTTGGACACAGTTCTCCAAAATAACCCAAAGTGATTAAAAAGAGATGTTTACCTCCCTAAAATTGGCTAATGTAGACATTCCTTTTACAGAAAGCAACCACTCTAAAAGACCTTGAAAGGAGAACCACAAAAGTAAACAGTAAGAGTAAACATTTTGGAATAATGAAGGAAAAAATTTACAGAGCATAGGTACACATTATTAAAATTTCAGGAATGTCTATTTGCTGCAATAACTATTGTGAACAAAATAAGGGAGAAAAAAATCTTGAAAAAAGAAACACTGTTGTTCCTCCCCGTCCCCCGTAATCTCAAAAGCGGACCTAACCAGACATGTTTGAATGGAGATTAACTGATTATCTGCCAGTGGGTTTAGGATCACATGCAAACTCATCCTAGAAAATTCTGAAGCAGAAATACAATCACCACAAACCTGAAGACCTGTGTAATTCTACCTGTGAGCCAATTGAGCCTCCGTTATTGAAAGAAATCTCTTTTAGTCTATGAAATAACTTTAAATTCTGAATTACTCAACCTTAGACAAACTCATAATGTTAATTAGTATGAAGAAAACAAAAAAGCATACCACCCTGGAATTCTGCAGGTCTTTAACTGCAAAGAATCATTAACAACATAGAAACCAAAGGCCCAGGTACAATTCTTTCAATAACAAACTATGACTTATTTTTAAAGTAAATAAACTAATTTCAGACTATAATTTTCATTTAAAAAATAAGGCATTAAGAATTTAAATCTTATTCAGAGCTTTTCTTCCACATAGAGAAACTATTTAATAAAATGAAATGGGGAAGAAGTCTAGTAAAGAAAGATTTCAGTTAGTTTTTGGACTTTTTGGTCTAAAGAACTGGTCATCGGTATATAAACTTACTGAATAGTTGGATTTAGTCTGCTTGTTTAGGTTCCGTCTTGTATAAGCAGAACATCTTGTATTTGCATATTCTTTTTTTTTTTTTTTTTGCAGCGATCCCATATTTAGGATCAGTTATGCCATGAAAGGCTTCATGCTTGCTTTTTTTGTTGTTTGTGGGATAACAGAAATATTAGCCAATTTGCCTTTAAGGTAAAGACAAGCAAATGTAATTCAGTACCCAGCTTTCTTGCTCTTTTGCTTATGTTATTTATATTTGGCATTTTTAGCCATCCTTTCTATTGACTTTACTTTTTACTGTATTGTCTTAAATGAGTAAATTTTATTTTTTTCTGCAGGTATTTGAATCAATACTGACAATGATGTAGATGCTTATATATGTTTTGAGAAAGTGCGTGTTTTGTGTGTGTGTGTGTGTGTGTGAGAGAGAGAGAGAGAGAGAGAGAGAGAGATTTATTTTTTTAATCAACATCTATCTCATGTGCACCTATTTGGAAGTAGTACCTAGCACACCAAGGCACATTCTGTGCCACACAAAAAGAATAATCAACCTTTGCCCTCAAGTATATTACCATCAATTTTAGCTGGTTTAACTTACCATATATGTTCTTTCCTAGGATAAAAAAACAATTTAGCTCTGAGTGTGTTGAGTAAACATCTTGCCTTAGCAGTAGTGAGATAAACGATTTTGGTGTTCAATAGATCTGAGTTTAAAGCCTGGCTGTGCACACTTGCTACCTTTGTTTCTTGAAGGCTGAGATTTCCACTTATAAAATAAAGATACTAATTTTATTTACTTATTTATTTATTTGTATATATTCATAGAGTACAAGTACAATTTTGCTACATTGATATATTGTATTGTGCTGAAGGAGATACTAATTTTTAGCTTATATAGGTGTCATGAGAGTCAAGTGTGGTAATGTATATAAAACACCTAATAATACATGGGCCCTTTAGTTTTTCTCCCTCATATACATTATTTCAATGTAATGCTCAGGTTTAACATTGTCCATTGCCTTCATTAAGTTTGGTCTAAGATTTCTTTCTTTCTTTTTTTTTTTTCCATCTACTACCTATTCCCCGGTCTAAGATTTCTAAATCAATTTCATAAATGCAGCCAGGTTGTAATTGGCAGTACTTTGGGTAGTGAATAAGGCACCAATCTAGTGGTTAAAAATTCAGACATGAAGTAGGAATGCCAGAGCATGATGCTCAGGGCCAATCTGAATCTTTCCCAACATTCATCACTAGTCAGAGCCTCTACTATTCGAAACAACTTCCTGTAGCTGGGGAGTGTCTGCAGGAGGAACAGGAGAAAAGCCTTCATCCTGTGCCTAAAAAGTTCCGAAAAAAGAAAAGTGGCTATGGAGACAGGAATTTGTTTTGCCATAGTTCTTAAAAAAAGAAGAGCACATAAATTATATCAAAAGAGTTTCACTAGAAATAAATATTAGAGCACATTGCCCTTCTGCTTCCTATCTACCAGAGAGAACACAAAGGAAAGTTCAAGCAGATGTACACCTTTCATACCTGGCCAGCGCTTCTGCCTACAGTCTTCCCTCTTTTCCCATTCTGTTGAACAACATAGAAAGTAATCTTGAGGCCAAACTTTAATTCTCCGTCTGAAACCCAGATAGTCGATTGATTTCCTCTTTGTCTTCCTGGTCACTCTGCAACAATCTCTCTCAAAAGAGAATCAGAGTAATCCCTATAGCCTTTGAAGAGACGGGTGGTTTTCTGCAACCAAGAAATTCTAAAATGAAGTCCTCAAAGCCTACTATTTAATAGCTTTGGGGGAGTCTTTATAATTTTTTATTCCCCTCCTCTTCCCACATTCCATGCCTAATGAGAGAGGGAAGCTTAAAAGGAAAATAGGTTGCTCATTCTTTGAACCCCTGCATGGGGGTATTTTTCTACACTTTTTAAAGTGAGACTACCTCTTTCACTTATGTTGAACCCCTTGGCATTTTGGGGATGGCTCTCTAACTTTTTCCTCCACTGTGAATTTTCTTTTAATATCATTATTGAAATTTTTCATTGCAGAGTAACATACATACAGAAAAATGCACAGATCTTAAGTATATAGCTCAATGAATTTTTTTATATATTGATGTACCTGTATACTTCACTCATCAAGATCTAGGACATACTCAGCACACAGAGACTCCCTGGTAACCTTTCCCAACCAATGACTCCTCCCTGGGAAACACTTTGCCTGATTTGGGACTTCATGTAAACGGAACCATAATCTATGTACTTTCATGTATCAGTAATTTGTTCTTTTGTTATGTAGTGTTTCGTAGCATGAATATGCCACAATTTATTCTTCCTCGTTGATGAATATTTGTGTTGTTTCCATTATTTGGCTACTAGAATTAGAGCCGTGCTGAACATCTCCGCTGTGGATTCTTGATTTTTTCATGCCTCCTCCCGGTAGAAATTGTGATGAATAGAATACTGCGGAAGGTTTATAGATGCTCAGCTAATCTTGCTCAATGTTAGTTCTTCTGGTTACTTTGGCACCAGAATTTAAAGGAAGTAAAAGTTCCATGTCACCCCAAATTTTCAAAAAGATAGAGAAAGAGGGAGGGAAGGAAGGGGAGAAGGAAGGAAGGAAGGGAGGGAGGATATTTAGGCATGTTAGTATAAAATCTGAAACTCCTAATTCCCATTTTTTAGAGATATCTGATCATCCTAATTTGCAATGGCTAAATAAGTAATGTTCACATGATTACAGACTTCTTTACCTCGCTTTTGGAAATACTTCATGCCCTCTGGAAATTATTTATAGAGCTTTGTCCTAGCCCTGAAAAAAGTGATAAAATCACAGTGTCTAGTGCAAGTTCCAGGGTCAACTGCACAAGGCAGTTTGGTTGACTCTGAGTATTTTTCTAGGAGGGTTTTTTGTTGTTTTAACCTGATGAAGACTCCAAATTCTTGAGCAAATCCCATGGAGGCTGAGGAAAACAGCAAAATGTTTCTTTAGGTTTTCACTGTGGTTTCTGCAATGTTAAAAGCCATCTCCATTGCTGACTCTTATCTTTTGATTCCTTATCCCACTTCCCCTAAATTTCTCTGCTTTTCTTGTTACTTTATTTTGCTTTCTCAAATGTAGAAAGTCATTTAGACATTCAAGTTTGTTTCTTTTGAGCCCCAGAATCTACTACATTAATAAATTAACTAATTACCTAGACACTATCCTTTTTCAATTTTTATATGTAGATCATCTAGGAAACTGGTTAATTAAAATAATCAGTGTGTAGTAATTAGCAAATTATGTGCTCAGCAGTTTATTTTTTTATTACAGAGGCTTTAATTTCTTTCTATCATTAAGATTAAGTAGTTTTTTAAAATTGTGTATTCATTTTGGGAATGTTGGCTTATTTTTAATTGTATCCTTGTTTAGTTATAGGAAAAATATATATATTCTTTGTAACGCCATTGCTTAATGTTTGAAGTCAGAGTATAGTCATTTTCAATTAAGTTCATGCCAAATGAAGTTTGAGAGACTTCATGAAAAATTTTATCAAGCCATAGAACCTAATAAGAGCAGCCCCTTGGTACTGTAGAATAAACCCCAGGTGATATGAAAATAGTGAAAAATGGCTGTGGCCATTTGTCAGCCAAGTTCTGGACATTAACTCTTTAACCAAAAAGAGTTAATCTAAGGAAAAATAGCAAATGACTTTTCAATTTTCAGTTTTTAACAATCACAGGTAGAGGTTTAAAATACGGTTCAAGTTTGTCCGTGACTGTTCCCCCAGCATTTAGGACTGGATGAATGAAGCTTCTGTGATGAGTGTTTTACCTCATCACCCATGTGCTGGTAACAGCTTTACTTCAAGATGGAATGGAAACTATAGGCCACAGTTGAGAGAGCAAAGATACATATTTGTATTGAATGGCAGTGACCGTAGAAATGCATCTAGATAATAAGTATATAAAAGGCTTGAAATTTATTACATTGCTTGGAAGGACATTTTTTAGTCTCTTGAGTTTTCTTGACATACGTTAGCAGCTACACCTGGGAAAAGTCGGAAGTTCTCTGTCCTAACCAAATTCCAAGGCCAACTTTCAGGCTTTCCTTAAAATGTGCTTTGTATTACACGGTCAGGAAATTGCACTTTGTTCGCTCTATAGTTCTGGGCTCAAAAAGGCTGAAGTGATAAAATTATAAATTGCGATTCTAAGGGGGGATAAAAACACCCTAGCTAGAGCTAGTTTTGAATTCCTGCGATGGTGTTTAACTTGTTCAAGGTTCTGCATTCAGCATTTACAATTGGCTCAGTGCAAGGGAGAGAAAGAAAAACCTGTTGATACAGCTCCTTTAAGCGCTGTGGGTTTCAAAACACATTCCTGTGGTGGGAGGCAGAGGGTGAGCTGAAAGCCTTCCCCATTCATTCAAAGAAGGGGAAAGAGACTGAACTTACCTCCCAACAGGTGAAGTTAAGCATGTCCTGTAAGTGGATTGATTTGTTATATAAATCAAAGTTCTGTTCATAGGGGCCATAAACAATATTCTCTCACTTGGTACCCTGCCGTTCCCCTACCCCATCCCCATACCCCTAGCTCACTGCTGGAAAAATATTTCTTGCTCAGAGATGCCTTTCTTTCTCCTTGATGACAGTAATTTTTTACCTTTCTTTTTAACTCAAAAGGAGATTTTTTTTTATCATGTCTGTGTGCTTTGTCTATCTAATACAATACATTGTTTCTTTTTTCCTTTGTTACTATGCTTGTGCACATCTTTAAAAAATGTGAACTTTGTATCAAAACAAGTGCATGCTTTACAAAATTATAATAGTACACCTGTTCTCAGTGATTATATTTTTAGAACATTGAAAATGTTGAAAGTGCTTGGAAATTTCTTTTTAAAACCCTATCAACATTCTTATAGAAACTCATTTTGTGAAGTTTTTGATTTTTGCTCTTATGGATTGTTTACAAAAATACCTCGTGTGTTTCAGAAATAATTATGCATAGTTTAGTGAAATGGAATTTCAACAGATTAAAGCTTTGGACTGATTTTTAATTTGTAATTAGTTATAGTTACCCACAGAAGTGATTTTATATAATATTTCAGCAGAGGTAGATTAAAAATATTACACAGTGTGACAACTTAAAAAAGTATAACAGATCATATAAAGGTTGCGGGGGCAAGAGAAAATGGTTGTTGATATTTATTATTCTTTGAAAGCCACATTCTACTAGCGCCATTGTAAATTTTGTGAGTGTTGTCAAACTCATTAACAATGTAGAGAAATAGAGAGAGAACCTCTGTTCTGTTCCTACCTTTGTTCTGTCCCCAATTTCAGCTGCCCTTAGTAGTCAAAGACAAAATTGCCTAGCTACTGACAGTCTCTAGTTGGAGGGATAACTGCTCTGAGTCATCCACACTTTTATCTTGTGAGATCATTCATTCTATGAGCA
>RJWJ010040516.1:0-13944 GCA_004363605.1 Indri indri
GTGAGCGTTGTAGAGGGGAAAAGGCACACCCCAAATCATGGTTTGGGTGTGACAAAGTCATAACATGTAACCAAAATGTTTGTACCCCCATCATATCCTGAAATAAATAAAAAATAAAATAAAATGAAAAAATAAAGAAGGCTGAGCCTCCCAAATAGACTTTCATCAGAAGGTGATCTTCGCCTCAGATACGTTGCTGCCAGCCCCAGGAGAGGAGGACATCTGAGGTAGTCAGCTTGCCCAAGACACAGGACCAGACTTGGGTCTAAATGAACACTCGATATTAACGATTGTTAATAGATGGAGAAATTTTTCCTTTACAAGTTCCCACTAAATTTCTTTCTTTTCAGCCCTAGTTCTTATGTTTTGGTGCTACTATCACGTGGTGGCCACTTGCTATGTGTAGCTATTTAAGTCAAACTAAATTGAGCCTGAAAAAAACCTACATACTCACATACTTGAGTCCTTATATAACAAATTGCAACCCAAATTATTATGCAAAAAAACCCAAAAACCTAACTTATTTTATGTTTCTGTAACAAATAGCTGAGTCTCAGCTAATCACAGTAGCTGTGCTTTAGCCAATCACAGGCGGCCAACTGTTCAAACCGTGCTGAAATAAGGCAAAGGCTGAGCTGTAACCAATCCAGATGTTTCTAGGCCTCACTTCTGATTGCTGCATGTCATTTTCCTTGTTAGGTCCAAAAATGTTCTCGGACCACGTGGCAGCCCCAGAGTCTTTCTGAATGTGTTCTGGTTCCGGCGGCTACCTGATTCATAAATTGTTCTTTGCAAAATTAAACTTTGTTAAATTGAATATGTCTAAAATTGAAGTTAATAACAATGAAATGAGATTAAAAAGTTATTCCTCAGTCCTGCGAGCCACATTTCAAGGGCTCAATAGCGACACGAGGTGAGTGACTACTGTGCTGGCCAGTGCAGGCGGAAAGATCTCCAAGTTCACAGAAAGTTCTCTCAGACAGTTCTGCTCCAGACGATGAACTGTGCAGAGCCTGAACTGGTCTGACTCATCTTCATACAGCAATTGTCACCAGCACTTTCTAGGCCTCTCTCTGCTTCTTCCCACGCTAGCTCCTCACTCTGTTCAGAGATGAATGAGGTAGGAAGTGTTTTTCGCCCTTGCATTAGGAGGCAGTGAGTGATAATTTCCAGTAATTGCTGAAAGCTGATGCAGCCATCTATTGAAAAAGTCCAAGTTCAAAGGTCTGTCAACTTTGACCAAGGTGGGAACAAAATTTGCCAGAACTTCACTTCCCATGCAGATTTTTCAAACTGATCATCCCTCGATATTCTGCATATAAATTCCAATTTATTGGACTTACTCATAACATTGCTAGATTCCCAATTTCTGATGTTGTAAATTTGATTTATTTCCAACATGAGTTTCAGTGTGAAATGGGTCTCTTAAAAAAGAAAACTACCACATGTAACTTTTTTTTTTTTTTTGAGACAGAGTCTGACTCTGTTGCCTGGGCTAGAGTGCCATGGCGTCAGCCTAGCTCACAGCAACCTCAAACTGCTGGGCTCAAGCGATCCTCCTGCCTCAGCCTCCCCAATAGCTGGGACTACAGACCTGTACCACCATGCCCGGCTAATTTTTTTCTCCTTTTGGTAGAGGCTAATTTTTGTTTTCTTCTGTTTCTGGTAGAGACAAGGTCTTGCTTCTGCTCAGGCTGGTCTTGAACTCCTGACTTCAAAGCGGTCCTCCTGCCTCAGCCTCCCAGAGTGCTAGGATTACAGGCGTGTGCCACTGTGCCGGGCCCACATGTAACTTTTAAAAAAGCAAGTTATTTTTTTAAAAAATTAAACTGAGAAATAATCATTATTATCACTTAAGAAAATGAGTTTCACCCTGCTTTCTTTCAGAGAACTGATGGCCACAGAAGAAGTGGGTCACGCAATGACAAAGTGTCAGCTCCTCACATGTCGCGTGTCTGTGCAGAGACCTGGATTCTCTAAGAAACCAGTGTACGAGCAGAGCACACAAAACGTTCTGATGCCGAAGGTGTGGCATAAAGATTTCATATCAGAAAAGTTTCACATTTGTTATTCGTGATTTACAACTAGAAGAAAGAAGACATGGACTCTTTTTAAAAAATTCAGTTTTACCAATTTTTATCTTATAAAAACATTTGGGGGGTGTTAAGATAAGAGTGTTGTCCTTTGTGGCCAGACCCTTGCTGGCCTCTGGCTTCCAGCGCTCAGAGTGGTCAAGAGGAAACTTCTCGGCACACGGGGGCGGTGGGGAAAGCATGACCAAACCCACCGAGAAGCGTGGGGACACTTTTCAAAGAAAATTGAGCAAATGACCATGTAGACATTCGAACTTTTTTAAATGTAGGTTAAAGTAGAAACAAGGTTTTACCACTCATCTTTATGTCCAGTGGGGGTGATTAAAGTTCGTCCCGCCTGTGAAATCGGCTGAAAACATTTTCATGCCCGTTAAATTTTCCTGCCAGCAGTTCCTCCTCGTCTTCCTCCCGGGCTTTTTTCACTTCTTCCTTGGCCTGTATGGCATCCATCTCCCTTTCTGGACCCTGGAGAAAGAAACAAAAACACAAAGGCCCAGGAATACATTTCCATTGTTTTAAGCCGCCCGGTTTGTGGTGATTTATTACTGCAGCCACAGCAAACACATACACTCTCCTTCTTTCTATTTCCAGAACACCTAGGCCCCTGGCTGTCAACCAGCCATCGGTGAATGGGGCCATGAACAGACGCCTCAGAGTCTACGTAAGAAAGTCCAGGCAGGATAGTCAAGGCCAGAGGTACAGACACGCTAAGATGACTCCCACAGTTATCTTGGACAAAGCATTTTAGTAAGGCTTTAGGGCAGAAGTCAGATTCTAGAAAAACTGGCTATTTTTTTTGAGACAGAGTCTCACTCTTTTGCCCAGGCTAGAGTGCCGTGGCGTCAGCCTAGCTCACAGCAACCTCAAACTCCTGGGCTCAAGTGATCCTCCTGCCTCAGCCTCCCGAGTAGCTGGGACTATAGGCATGTGCCACCATGCCCGGCTAATTTTTATTTTCTATATATTTTTAGCTGTCCGATTAATTTCTTTCTAATTTTAGTAGAGACGGGGTCTTGCTCTTGCTCAGGCTGGTCTCGAACTCCTGAGCTCAAACGATCTGCCCGCCTCGGCCTCCCAGAGTGCTAGGATTACAGGCGTGAGCCACCGCGCCCGGCCAAAACTGGCTCTTTGGTATCAGGAAAGAGCAGGTCAAATAAAAAAGAAAAAGAAAAGATGACTCCTAAGAAAATCACTTTATGATAACCGTCTTTAAACAATGGAGGAGAAATTTCCATCTGGAATGCCTTAAGATGCTGAGTGCCAACCATCAGTGTGGCAGCTAGTCCCAGTGTGACTTACACGACCTGGAAGGTGACAAAAAAGGCTGTGGGCAGAAGAGGGAATATGAGGGAATTTCAGTTAAAATCAGGAAGATGTTTATGTAGTGCTAGAGTTTGGATGTTTGTCCTTCAAATCTCATGTTGAAATTGGATCCCCAATGTTGGGGGCGGGGCATAATGGGAGGTGTTTTGGGGGTGGATCCCTCATGAATGGCTTGGTGCCTTCCTCCTGGTAATGAGTTCCCACTCTATTAGTGAGAGAGAGAGAGAGAGAGAGAGAGAGAGAGAGAGAGAGAGTGTGTGTGTGCTGGTTGTTAAGAAGAGCCTGGCGCTTGCCTCTCACCCTCTGTCTTGCTTCCTCTCTGACCATGTGATCTCTGCACACACCGGATCCGCCTCACCTTCCGCCATGAGTGGAAGCAGTCCCGGACCCTCGCCAAACGCAGAGGCCCAATCTTGAACTTTCCAGACAACAGAATCCTAAGCCAAATAAACCTTTTTTCTTTATAAATTACCCAGCCTTGGGTATTTCTTTATAGCAACACTAAACGGACGAAGACATGCAAGCTCATTAGCATGCAATGAATTAATCCGAAATTTATGGCTAAAACGTGTCAGGGGTCCTCAAAGAGCTTGCCTCTAAATCGTGGCACTCAGAGGAAACCTGCTGTTCTCTCAGTTCATGCAAGGTTTGCCACAGCTTTGTTATCCATACTTACGGGCATGAAAAACAAAACGTTTACGTGTATTAGAAGTATACATTTGAGGTTTCAATACTTTGGCTGCAAAGAGTTCTAAGTGAATTTACAGTAATGTAAGAAATTTTATGTTCTTTATTTGAAGTCAGAGCTAAATTCTTTTTTTTTTTTTAAAGCCAGTCAAATTTAGCAGTGGGGGGTTGAATACCAACTTTAGTGACACTAATGTTAACAAGTTCTGATAACCCACTACCATCGGACCAGCCCAGAGCTGAATTTTTAAGTTGGTTTCTCCAGCATAGGGGCCTCAAAATACACATTAAAAAAAAAAAAAAAGGAATGTTCCACCCTTGAGGGAATGAAAAGGCAAGGCATGGAGGAGAAAAGATATTTGTGATACATTTAACCTGAAAAAGAACTTGCCGGAATATATAAAGAACTCCTGCAAGTGAAGAAAAAGAGGTTGGATAACCTGATATGAAAGCGGACAGGGTGTATTAATCATGCATTTCTGATGCTTTGACATCTGCCACCTGGCTGGCCCTAGAGGGACAGCCTCTCCCAGGGGTAGCCAATTCCTAGAGATAGTCAAAGACTCACCTTCTACCTGCAAACAAACCAATCCAGAGCCCACAGCCCAGCCATGTCCTTTATTGGGCACTCACGCTCCAGGTCACTATCCGTCTGCCTTAATCATCCCAGGCCCAGCCACCAGACAACTAGGGACAGCCCCTGTGTCCCACAGCCTGCTGAAATGATTTGAAATAGCCAATCCTAAGCCTGCTTACCCTGCTTCGCCCATTCCTTGCCACAGAAACCACAGTAAGGCTCTTGTCCACATTTTCCCCTTGTTCCCTTGGCCTCCCGACTGACCCTGGTGCTTAACCGTGTGGCCTTGCACCTTCATTTGTCACCAGAGAAATGCAAATTAAACCAGAGTGAGATACCACCATATATACCTATAGAAACTGACAATCCCCAGTGCTGAGGATTTGAAACTAGAGGGACCACAAAATGTTACTCTGGTAACAATGTGGCAGTTTCTTGTATAGTGAGACATACAGCATACAACCCTGGGAAGTAAAAACATAAGTCCGCATGAAAACCTGTGCAAACGTTCACAGAGGCTTTGTTTATGTTGTCAAAAACTGGAAACCACCCAAACGTCCATCAGCTAGTAAACGGATAAACTACTCAGTGGTGAGAAAAAACAAACTATTGACGCCCTAACAGTAAGGATGTATCTCAGACACATTATGCATACTGAAAAAAGCAGGCTCAAAAAGACCACGCATGGAGCTGGGTGTGGTGTGGTCTGTGCCTGTAGTCCCAGCTACTGGGGAGGCTGAGGCAGGAGGTTCACTTGAGCCCAGGAGTTCAAGCTGGACAACTTACTGAGACCCCATCTCTACAAAAAATAAAAAAAATTAGTCAGGCTTAGTGGTATGTGCCTGTAGTCCTAGCTACTTGGGAGGCTGAGATGGGAGGATCACTTGAGCCCAGGAGTTGGAGGCTGCAGTGAGCTATGATGATACCACTGCACTCCAGCCCGGGTGACAGAGTGAGACCCTTTCACTTAAAAAAAAAAAAAAAGACCACACATGTATGAGTCCATTTATATGACATTCCAGAAAAGGCAAGACTATAAGGACAGATATCAGAACGGTGGTTGCCAGTGGTGTGGCAGGGCTTGCCCACAAAGGGACCCGAGGACACTTTGGGGCAATGGAACTGTTCTATATTTTAATCTTTGGCTGGCAGTTTCACAACTATATTCGTGTCTCAAAATTCATAGAATTGTTCACCTGATTTTATAGTGTGTAAATTATATCTCGATTAATCCGACTTAACGATGGCATGACAATACCAGGTACTTATTGCCAAGGATGTGGCACAACTGAAACTCTCACCCACTGCAGAAGGGAATGTAAGATACACGACCACATTGAAAACCAGCTACGTCAGACACATGACCCGGAAGTTCCACTCCTGGGCATGTTTCCTCTGAAAGACATATACAAGAAAGTTCATAACAGCTTTTTCCTTTTCCTCTTTTTTTTTCCTTTTTTTCCAACTACAATATTGGGGGCTTTTTTCATAAGGCCCCAAACTGGCAACAACCCAAAGCTACATCAACAGAAGATGGATATAAGCATTCTGGAATATTCATACAGTAAGAACCAGCTATTGCTACACATACTATTATCAATGAATCTCACAACACTGTCTCAAAGAGTAAAATACTGGACGGCTCCGTTTATATGAATTTGAAACATAGGTTCAGTTAATCCATGGTGACGAAACAGTGTTTGCTTTGGGGGGTGGAGTATGGAGGCTTCTGCAGGGCTGGTAATGTCCCGCATTTTGAGCTGGGCGTGGGGTTCATTGTGAAAATGCATCAAGCCCTTTCCCGTAAGTTAGACTTCAGGACAACGGTTACAAAAATCAATGAATGACAAAAGATTGTTACTTGCGTGTACCATACCTTGGTTTCACCCCAGGTGGCCTTGCCAAAATGCTCAGCATACTCCTCATCATCCGTGATCAAGAAGTTATCAAAGATAGTTCCGGATCTCACCTGCAGACGGAAATAAGGCCTTCATTATTGATGCGAGACGTGTAACAACTTTCCACAAAGAAACAGTTGTATTTTGCCTGATACAGTAACACGGATTAGCTCGCAAGGGCAGACAATGTCTGTTCCCTCCAGGGCACTGGTTCTCAAACTTGGCTGCACAACGCGATCACCAAGAGCATTTAAAAAACTCCCACTGCCTCGTCTTCTCCTGGGGATGCTGATTTAACCTGGGCATGAAGACTCCGAAAAGCTCCTCAGTGGCCAGGTGCCAGGTGTGGTGGCTCACACCTGTAACCCCAGAGCTTTGGGAGGCCAAGGCAGGAGGAACACTCTCACTTGAGGCCAGGAGTTCAAGGTTATGGTGAGCTATGATGACACACCACTGCACTCCAGGCTGGGTGACAGAGCAAGACCCTGTCTCCAAAAAAAAAAAAAACCAAAAAACAAAGCAAGCTCCCCAGTAACTTGAACATTCAGCAATGATGTTTGAGAAGCACTGTTCCAGAAGGTTCCCATGGGTGATGGGCCAGCAGCATCAGCATTGCCTGGGAGCTTGGTGGGAATGCGGAATCTCAGGCCCTGCCCTGCAACTGCAGCGTCAGAATCTGCCCTCTTACCCTAAAGCAGATGGGCGCGATGTGTCAGCTCTAAGCAGGGGAGTGGCGTGTCCCAATGCAGTGTGGAAGGTGAGTGACAAGAGGGCAGAACGGCTGGAACAACAGCTCTATCCCTAGGGTCCGGTTTTGGCTGTGTCTGGCACACAGAAGATACTCAACGCATAGCAGTGATGTGAATTAAGGCATTCAGACTAAAGTTTAGAGAGATTAAGCTAAAAAGCAAATTCCAAACCGAGTGACCTGCCAGAGCTCCAGTCCGATGGCACCAATGTTCTCAAACTCTGAGAGGTCGTATTGCGTCAAATAGTTGGTGCTTTTCATTTTCTGGTGAAGCCAAATGTCTTTATCGATACCCTCCGGTTTCAGGCCATCCTGCAACAAATAAACCATACAGGGTGGTCTCAGCCGGGCATGGTGGCTCACGCCTGTAATCCCAGCACTTGGGAGGCTGACGGGGGAGCACCGCTTGAGGCCAGGAGTTGGAGACCAGCCTGGGCAACATAGTGAGACCTCCCCCATAAAAAAATTAAAAAAAAAAAAAATCTGCTGGGCGCGGTGCCTCATGCCTGTAGTCCCAGCACTTTGGGAGGCTGAGGCAGAAGGATCACCCGAGCCTGGGAGTTCAAGGCTGCAGTGAGCTATAACAGCTCCACTGCACTCCAGCCTGGGTGACAGAACCAGACTCTGTCTCTAAAATAAATAAACAAACACATAGGGGTGGTCTCAATAGCAAGGGGAGGGGCATCATGGGAAGATGACACCCACCTGGTACGGGGGCTTCTGGAGCATCGCGGCCTGCCAGTCCCCGTCCAGCTCGGCGTTCCAGTCGCTCGGCTTGCTGGCGCTGGCGTCCAGAAAATGCTTCTCCCAGTCCTTCAGAGACACATAAGGAAAAGATCAAATGAGCCAGATGTTCAGATCTGGGAAAGAAAATTCTTAGATGCCAGGAAGCAGAGGCAGGGCGGTGACCCCTGTTGCAACACCCCCCCCACCTTCAACATGGGGGTCGAAAGGCCAAGCACTTGGGGTTCCCAACCCCACCGAGGGATTCAGGGCCACACACCACCCGGTTCTTCTCCCTAACACTCCGTGTGGTTTCAGCGTGTTTCCGTCGTGGTCATACACACACTGTTCCGGGAGAGGACAGACGGCTAGGACGTGTTCTGAGATGGCCCGGGGACTACTGGGTAGCAAGAGAAACACACACACACACACATGCACACACGCATGCTGCAATGGACTGAACGTCTGTGTCTCCCCAAAAGCCATATGTTGAAATCCCCATCCCCGGTGTGGCGGTGTTAGGAGGTGGGGCCATTGGGAGCTGATTGGGTTGTGAAAGGTAAAGCCCTGTGAATGGGACGAATGCTCTTAAGAAGGGGACCCCAGAGAGCTCTCTTGGCCTCTTGAGAGAGTACAGCTAGAAGTTGGCCATCTGCGAGCCTGCAGAGGGCCCTCCCCAGAACCCAACCTTGCTGGCCCCTGATCTTGTATGTCCAGCCTCCAGCACTATGAGAAATAAATTTCAGTTGTTTATAAGCCACTTGGTCTATGGTACTTTGTTACCGCAGCCCAGACTAAGACCCATACACATACACATACATATATACATACACCTATGTGCGCGCACACACACACACACACACACACGCGGCTCAGCAGGTGTTGAATACATGAATGGATGAAGAACAGTTGCTATGGATTAACTGATACTCAGATAAACACTTACATAAGAGCGTACCAATCTTGTACACTGGTGTTTTCTCTTTTAGAATAACTGAGAAAGATTTACAAGTTAGCACCTAGACTAAGGCTCTTCCGTGATACTCTAGAACATCTCAACAACTGACCCGTGGGATTTAGTTACTTCCCCTTCTGCTTTTATTCCCTACCCCCACTGACGACAGAGGAGCCACTCTTGTGTTGGGATCCAGGAAACAGTTACGGTTCGGTCCAAGTGGCTGGCTCCTTCTAATTGAGGGTCATCAAATCATAATGCCATAATTAACTACTTGGCTTAGGAGCTCACGCAGAATTCCACCTGTGGACGAAACACAGCCGGCTTGGAAATGAGCCTGTGAAAAGGAGATGCAACTCCTCCGGGGACCTGCTCTCTGCTGGGCCCTGGGACAGCATCCCTATAGCACAGCGGCAGTGAGGATTTCAGTCCCAAGATCTGCGTCTCCTGCTGACCGGCCCGGTAGCTCCAGAGTACGTTTCTTTGCCATTCCGTGCCTTGGTTTCTCCATGGGGAGCACATCCTGTGGCCTCATAGGGCTGCTGGGAGGAACACGAGTGTGTGCAAGGGGACTCTGAATATAACAGTGGCTTGAGTGGTAGCTCCCAAAAAGATCTGTGCATGTCCTAATCCCTAGAATCCGTGACTGTTACCTTATCTGGAAAAAGGGTCTTTGCAAAGGTAATCAAGTGGAGGATCTTGAGATGAGAGCACCCTGGGTTATCCAGGTGGGTCCTATATCCAGTGACGAGTGTCTTTGTAAGAGACGGAAGAGGAAAAGACACAAGAAGAGAAGAAGGCCGTGCGAAGACACAGGCAGAGACTAGAGTGACGCGTCTACCAGGCAAGGAGCACCTGGAGCCCCCAGAGGCTGGAGAAAGCAAGGAAGGATCCTCCCTAGAGCTTCCAGAGGTTGCTGATGCACTATCTTTTTTTCCTAAGAGATGGGGTCTTGCTATGTTGTCCAGGCTGGTCTCAAACTCCTATCCTCAAGCAATCCTGCTGCCTCGGCCTCCTGAATAAGCATTATCCTTTTTTGAAAAAAAAAAAAAAGAGGTTGAGGCCGGGCATGGTGGCTCACGCCTGTAATCCTAGCACTCTGGGAGGCCGAGGCGGGTGGATCACTTGAGCTCAGGAGTTCGAGACCAGCCTGAGCAAGAGCGAGACCCCGTCTCGACTATTAAAAAAAAAAAAGAGGTTAAAAAAACAAATCAAACTCTCATTTTCATTTCAAATATTATAAAACTCTTTTACAATACCTTGAAACGTGTAGATATGTGGCTGGTCTCAGTGGCATATGCTCTGGGAAGGGCATTTGGTTGTTATAATGCTGTCATCGTGATTCCCAGCCATGCAGCAACTGCGCAATAACTGGATACTTACAAGCTCTACTCATACGCTTTCTAGAATTGTTCCAGAAAAATCCACACCTGGGCTTTGTCATCCTTAGCCTGATCCCAATCCTTGGACTCTGCTGACTTTTCCTTCTTAAGCGACGTTAAGTTCCAGTCGTACTCTATGCTGCCAGATTCAATGGACTGGCCGTCAATTTTCACGTCGTAAGAAAGATCCGGTCTTAAAATCAGAGTGTAGAGGTGTGTAAAGGCATCAACCTGCACGTGTTAGGGGGGAAGAGGGGTAACAGTGAAAGCCTCGATGCTTCAATGCAGGTCAAATACGCAATTTACAACAGTCATCAGTGGAGCCTCTATAAACAGCTAGAAGAGAAAATCTAGGAATGTGGACTGATTTGACTATACAAGGGTATCCTACTGAACAATCACCCTTCTGTCTAATACTTTCTCACTTTGCTAACAGCCTTGAGTGATTGGTCCCCTTTGTGCAAAGACAATGGCCCCACCTACCGACCCACAGGCAATTACGACAGGGTGGTAGGGATCGACCAAAGGGCCACCATGCGCTGTTTGAGTTAAGAAAAGTTAGATGAAAAACAACTTCCTGTTCTATATTCTGAAATAGAAAGATACCAAATGAAGTCTACTCTCAAATAGACGCTTCTCTGTATAAGGAAGAACTTCCTAACGCTCTGAGGTGTGCGGCCATTTAAGCTCTTTGGGGCAGGCCTGGTGCCTCTCTTTGTCACTGTTAGAGCAGGGGAAGCATTCAACAAATATCCAACAAAGCAGGGAAGGAAGGTGGGTGGGAGGGAGGCTGGGAAGGCGGGGGGTGGGGGTGGGGGATCCCTGGGACATGCCTGCCTGTCAGCAGCGGAGAGGACCCCTGCATCATACGCCCCCAGTGGTTCTCAAAGCATGGCCCTGGCAAACAGCATCACCTGGGTACCCATGGGTGCCCATTCCCACATCCCCACCACCACCGACCTGCTGAATCGGAGCCCGGGTGGGCCCAGCAGTTGGTTTCACAGCCCTGAGAGATCGGGATGGTGGTAAGGGTTGAAACCCACTGCCCCACCGTCTCAAAGGCTCTGTGTCACATCAACAGGCTTCCCTCCCTACTAAGCGCCAACGCTAAAGGCCTCTTCAGTTCCCGTGTGCACTGCCCCCAGGGACAGGCTGCTGTTTGTCCACTCTGTGTCCCCCTCTCGGCTTCTGTGGCCCACCGTGACAGCCGAGTACCCACTTCTCCTAATGCTCGTCTCCTGTCCTCTGCCAGCCTTCCCCTTGACCCGTCCTTGCTAATTTACATTTGGGGCTCCATCGCCCCAGTTGCTGGCCTGCTCCAGGATTTGGCCATCGGCCTCCTGAGCGGAAAGGATGACTCCCATACTATGCTAATGGCTCCAAAACTGGCATCCTCAACCCCAACCATGCGCCTGAGCTTCAGATCCAAGTTTTTGACAACTTCCTGGGACTGGACACCTCTACCTGGATGCCTGCTAGGATTTCACACCAACCGGTCCAAAGGCAAACCCTAACCTGTCTGAGCCCCCTCCTCGGCCTTCGTTTCCCCTCCCGGTTAATAAGCACACCACCGGGAGCCGTGGCCTACACCTGCAGTACTCACATACCCAGCATCACGAGTCCTCCCGTGTTCTGCATCCCCATGCCTTGGCCTCACAGTCTCATCTGTCCCCCTGCCCATGGACCAACCGCTGCCCCTCCACCCATGAACACGCAAGTATTTTTCTGACATGCAAATCAGATCCCCTCCTCTTGAGAGCTGACCACTGCCTGCAGGTGAGGGTCTGGACCTGTCCTCTACAGCATCGCAGAGTGAATCAGAGCCCTGTGAGGGTCACTGTGCTCTTCCCTGAGGAGACCATCATGCCCACCGGTGCCATGGTTCGAGGCTGCTTCGACAGCAGTGTGGGGGTGTCGTCTGCCTGTGTGCACTGTTCAGGGCCATGTGGACTTGCTGACTGAGGTGACCACGTCCTGGCCTCCCTACAGCATGAGCTCCCTGGCACGTTCCAGGGTGGACCTCGCAGCCCCTGTGGCATCCTCTTCTTGCTCTCTGCACACCCCGGATGTGCAACTGAACGAGTTCTAGACCTGCGCTTTGGTCCACATGCTAAGGAAGGGGGAAGACTTGGACGGCGAGTTCCCTCTCGCCCCCACAGGAAGGGTGTCAGACTGCAGCGTGCAGAGGGGACCCACTGAGCCTTTACAACCACCTTGTCAGTGGGCGGCACCCCAGAGAGGCACCGCTAGTCTCCAGGGTTTCATGAAGAGGCCAAGCGCTCCGCAGTGGGGTTGGGATTGAATAAAGAACAGCTATAGACGTTTACCCTCTACATGGTTGATTATCTTGAACTGCCCTTGAGTTTCCTACATACTTTCATGGAGCGCCGCTAGTGTAGGAGCTCTAGGTGCCAGGAATGCCTCAGGGGACGGGTCCCCTGCTTCCTGGTGCTTACATTCAAATTGCAGGGTTGGGGTGCTGGGGAGTGTGGTTCCCCTGGACCTAATAATGCAAGCTATCTCTTTGGGGAAGCCTGGGGCTGGGCCACTGGCAGCCACTCATGGCCATGTGAGTGTCCACCCAGCTCTATGTCCCCACAAGAGCACTAAGATGTCTATACACACAATGCTATTTTCATAGCATTCCCTGGGTAAAAAGGCAAAACGGTATGAATATTTCATTGTAAAAATAGTCCCTTTTAGAATGCTTTGGTGTATTCTGAAGATCATTTAATTTCTCCAGGATGTTTTTTTCATCCTGAATATTTCATTCTTGAATAATGACGGACATGGCTAAAATGTGACTATCCTATTGTAACCCTCATGGGGCAAATTATAGTATGATGTCATGGCTCACAGTTAAAAGTGAGCGTGCCTTCCTGATGGGGTAAAAACGTTAGAAAACAAATCAACGTGGACAAGTATCTCTAAGGGCCTGCTAAAGGTTTTAGGATCAAAACCGTTTTCTCTAAACTTAGTTATCATCAGACAAGAGTTAACACAATCATTCACTCGCATACGAGAGCACTTACCTTACACCTGATTGGTTTCTTGTTTGCATGATACTGATTCTTGAAATGTAAGATAACGTGAACTTTCTTGATATCAAATCCACAAATATCGGGTCCTACACACAAAAAAATCAGCCGTTCTCAATTTCCTTCCACAATGTGGTACCATAGACTACCTCACCCCAACCATTCTTAAAGACGCGAGACACGGGAAACATGTATGTCCAGGAATAGTCACATGAAGGTATTTAGATGAAGGCCAACCCAGTGGCTCATGCCTGTAGTCCCAGCTACTCAGGAGGCTGAGGCTGAGGCAGAAGGATCCCTTGAGCCCACTAGTTTGAGGCTGCAGTGAGCTATGATGACACCACTGAATGCCTAGATGACAGAGTGAGACTCTGACTCAAAAAAAAAAAGAGTATGTTAGTCTTTTTTTTTTTTGAGACAGAGTCTCACTCTCTTGCCTGGGGCGAGCGCCATGGCGTCGGCCTAGCTCACAGCAACCTCAAACTCCTGGGCTCAAGCGATCCTACTGTCTCAGCCTCCC
>RJWJ010040517.1:0-13940 GCA_004363605.1 Indri indri
TAACAATGTTGATTCTGCTGACCCACGAGCATGGTATGGTTTTCCACCTGTTTACGTCCTCTGCTATTTCCTTCCTCAATGTTTCATAGTTCTCCCTGTAGAGGTCTTTTACCTCCTTAGTTGAATATATTCCTAGATACTTTATTTTCTTTGTTGCTATTGTGAAGGGAATTGAGTCTTTGATTAGGTTCTCAGTATGACTGCTATTGGCGTATATGAAAGCCTCTGATTTGTGTGTATTGATTTTATATCCTGAGACTTTACTGAATTCATTTATCAATTCCAGGAGCCTCTTGGTTGAATCCATTGGGTTTTCTAGATATAATATCATGTCACCAGCAAATAGTGAGAGTTTGATCTCTTCTGTTCCCATTCGTATGCCTTATATTTTCTTACCTTACCCTGAGACTCCCTCTCTCTCTTTCGCAGTCTAAAATTGGTTACTTTGAAGTTGTCAAGCTTCTAAGGAGAGACCGTACCTTTAGTTAGATATTTGCCCTGAGACATTTTAACCAACTGAAAAGTTTACTATGTGCCATTTAATGTGATCCTTGCCCTAAGGAACCTTAATCCACTGGAAAGATTTATCAATATGCAAAGGCCACATATTTAGTCTGATCTTTGCCTTAGGGTTGAGTTTTAACAGGCTTTTGTTCCTCAAAGATTTTCTCAATTTTATCTTGTAATTCTTGAAGTCTAAAAGCAGCTGATTCTACAATTCTACATCAAGACACTGTAGCATTGGCATAAGGATAGCTACATAGATCAACGGAATAGAAATGAGAGCTCAAAAATAAAACCATATATCTATGGTCAACTGATTTTTGACAAGAGTGCCAAGACAACTGGACAACTACGTGCAAATGAATGGAGGTTGATCCTTAACTCATACCATATACAAAAATGAACTCAAAACAGATCAAAGACCTCAATGGAAGAGTTAAAACTACACAGGTCTTCCAAGAAATCGTAGGTGTAAATCTTCATGACTTTGAATGAGATAATTAGGTATTCCCTTTTATTAATACTTGTAAACCAGCCAATTCTTTCCCAAACTTGTCTTTTTAACGGCATGTACTGCTAATATTCTGTCTTCCAACCTCTTCCCCCAGAGTACAAGTTCATTAGATACTTGTTCTGCCTCCCAATTTACCACAGATGACAGTTTTACCAAATTCATTGCCACTGCATAACATTAATCCACTATCTTTTCAGCCACTATTATCAGTTTCCTTGTTGGCTACCATCTAACCACTAGGCTAAAGTCACACTTCAAGTTTTTGCTATGCAGCATTCCATTCCTAATATTGATTTCTATGTTAGCATGGATAGCCTTGGATATTAACCCCAAAATCTCAGTGGCTTAACATGGTCAATATCGCAGTAGAGAAGGAGAGAGAGCTTTTTTCCCACTTGTTTCACATGGTCACCCAGAGACCAGGCTGGGAGGTTTTACCAATTGCAATTTCACTGATATTCATGGCAGAGAAAGTCAGCTGGAGGTTCACACACCAACTCTTGTCTGTTTGGGGTTGGAAGAGATTAACTGGGATTTTCTTCATAGCCTACTGACAACCGCAAGAGACTTAGAATGTTTGGTGATCAACATTGCCTCGGCTACAGTAAGATTTCATAGTTTTATTCACATAGATCATATACTTTTCATGTTTCCTCTCTTGTTGAGAGTTAGGGTCAAGACATGAGAACCCCAGGAGTGGGTCAGGACTTTGCCAAAGAGCAACCTGTAGACATGTCAGTTCACTGAGCAAAAGCTGCTTGACCTTGAGGGGGACATTCCACCAATCAGGGATGTCTGCAAACAGACCCTGCCTTGTAATCCGAAGGCAGAGAGAATGATCAAAGGATGTCAGCCCAGCAGATAAGAGCAGTTTGCTATTCTAAGCCTGAGGCAATGTTCCTCTCTCTCTCCTGAGTTCATGTCTCAGTAAATGAGGAACTAGATAAAGCAGAAAGAAGTACGTGATCTCTTTTGTTCCCATTTAGATTATATGACCTACTGCTAACCCACAAGCTTTTCACATGAAATCACTGCAATCCATAACATGAAAAAGAGAATAAAAACGGGTGCTAGACTGCAGTCAGTATACCTGGCTCAAGGGAATGCTGGTGGTCCTCTGACCTCCCCTCACCCTTTCACCTTAATTTTTCTGTCCGTATCTTTGTCTCTCCCATCTCTTGCAACACACACTGCCCAGGGACCCGGTTACATCGGGAGCATTGCAAACCCCTGATACTCTCTAAAGTTTCTTAAGGAAAATAATATTTATATCAAAACAATATGTTGAAAATTACATGAGATAAAGTAGGTAAGGAGCTTGCATTGTGTCTGACTGGTATAAGCCCCCAATTATTATTTATACACTATATCATTCTTCAAATAATAGATTTTCAACATCTGCATGCTAAAAGATTTTATATAGTAAAAGATCCACATACATCATTAGAAAAAATCAATTATATTTGAGAATTCAAGTCACTGACCTTAAGTTGTAATCATCTTCCTCTTCGTATGATTTAATTTGTGTGGAAATAGGCCTAGATCTTACTTCTTGCTGATCTCTCTAGTTAAATGAGTAAAGATAAGTCACATGTATCATAGAAAAAACCTACAAAATCAGGATATATTCAAGTGCCTCTCTGATCATTAATCATTTCAGAGTTGTCCACAGTATCTATGATACCAAAGCACAGAATTCTGAATGCTATGGTATGAAAATAGGTCTATAGTATTACAGTTTCACCTTTCACTTGTTCTGACTTAAGAAAGTCAATCCTAAGGGAAAACTGTAATAGTGGCAAGGCCTTTATATAATATTTCCAACTCCTGCTCCCCCCCTACCTTAGAGCCTTCCATCCTTGTAGCATGCAATGGAAATTAGAAAGAGGCACAAGAAATGAAAAAATAAATCTGTTTAATGAGTAGAAAAACTTGTCTCAAATCAGGTAAGACTTCAGTGTCAAGAAGATCAAGAAGATGCTAAACATGAAGTATCAGGAGTAAAAGCTTTCAACAAAGATATATCAAGAAATGAGAGTAAACAAAAATTCAATAAGGCCAAACTTACATTCGGTTAGCTTCTGCAGAGATGGGAATGCCCCCTTCCCTTTCCCAGCCCTTCCCATTTTTCTACTCTGTTCTTTTTGGTGGGGAAAAAGGTTTTTTAGCAGAACACATAATAGATCTCTCATTCTACTATAATGTGGGGTCCTTTTGTATACAAGTATTTTTCTGCCTTTTAGCCACTGCCAAAAACTAAAAGACAGAATAAAAATATTTATTTTTAGTAAAATATTTAATTATAAATGCAACTGGCACATCTGTAACCATTATCTTATTACTTGAAAGGTTATATATGATACATTTCTTATCCATAAACTAACAAATAATTATGGAGTTGTGTAAGGCATTAAAATATTGCTTAGATTTCCTTCCCTGCCTCTATGAATTCCATTTATGGGGGTAGGGAAGATTGAAAGGAAGAATTATAATTAAATTAAGGTAAAAACTGAAAACAGTTTGAAAGCAGACTCTTTTTTGCAATGACTCTCCCAGGAGTAAAAAAAAAAAAAAAAAAGACAAGAAAAGAAAAAAATTAATAATAATAAAAAAAAGAAAGCAGACTCTTTATTCCTCTAAGGAGGGCTACTCTATCCTATCAATTAATACTGGAAATGTTGATGCTTAAGAAGGGATGCTTAAAGTAGGAACACCCAATTCGGTACTAAAATGGGGAATGATACGCTTTGATACATCATCTGGTAATAAAACCTCACTACATTTTTCCTGACTATAAATATTATTTTAGTCTAGCTCTAAGAATTTGAGCAACATCCAACTGTAGAATTTAAGAAATAAATTATCTGAATATTCGTGATGATTGTTATCTTTTATTCAAAATCATATATATATACCTATACCTATGCACATATATTCACGTTCAATTTGTGATAATTCATGGTGCTGAACACTTATGCATTGTATCCTTTTTGTATATATGTCATAAATCAAATTAAAAAGTTAAGTTAGCATTTACATGAAATTTTTAATAATTGTACAGTAACTTACTATTACTTCATCAGCTTGTCGAACCAGGTCAGCTGTTTTTGCTTCCAATTCTTCATTTAAACGCCTAAACACAGAAAATAAGTTAATGATTGAAATATACTGAAGACCCTAACAAAAATTAAAAAATTAAACTTCAGCAATTACACTTTAGCAAGTGACCTATCAAAAAATGCCAAAACATACACATGACATTCTTACTCTAAAATGAAGAGAGCCATTAGAACTTATCCCCAACTCCCCATAATTCTTCCTTCCTTGTGGTAGGAACTCAAACACTAAGTACTTGCTGTGGCCCTTTACTCACTGCAGGTGAAGTGACTAATCTAACTAATAAATTTAGGAAGAATAAACTGTGTGAGTTCAACTCTGTTCCACTAGTTGTCTTCTTGGAATTAGCCTACCTACAAAGAATATCAGTTCTAACCCTTCCTTTTCCAGAGATAGCTCTTGCTGTAACTGAGGGCAGGAGGAGGCAGGGAAGGGAGGAGACCTGTGATTGAGGAGCCTAATCTGGGGTTTGGTGACAGACACAATGTGGCTCACACCTCAGCTACACACTTCAATATCAGCTTCATCAGAAATAAAGGTGACTATTTTGACTTCCACCTGTCACTCCTTTTTTTAAATTATTATTGTTTATCCTATTTGGAATCTAGCAAAGAATAAGAATACTATTTACTTGGTCCCATCAAGACTGCAAGAATGACAGTATCATTGAAGGTAATTGTTTTTAATGGAAAAATTGCTCAAAATCCTACCACTATCATCCAAACATTTTTATTTTCAATATTCCCTTCCAATTTTCATCTATAGCATACACACAATTTTGTACTGTTTTCCCACAGCAATATAGAAGGAATATGTTTATCTTGACATCTTTATAATTCACACCTTAAACAGCCACACAATATTCTAATGAATTACAGTTAACATAATGTACTGAACTCCATCACTATTGTTAGTTCAAGTCCCCTTTTCGCTTTCAAAGGTTAACACTATAATTAACATCTTCAAAAGCATATACCTTTTTCTTCCAACTGAAATGTCACATTTCTAGGCTATCTATTAATAGGATCTTTTGAAATTATATTAAGAAGATATGTTGAGGAATTTAAAAAATGAGATCTTGTTTTTCTTAGTTATGTGATTCAGAAGTAACACAAACCACTTACAATCCCCAACCCCAGGAAAAAAGGAGGAGCAGTATCATATCTTTTCTTAAAATAGTCTTAATATCTTAATTTTCGGATTAGCTGGTCAAAAGAAAAATGTTTAAGAGAGACTTACAGTTGCATTTTTAGATGTCATTACCTGATTTTTCAAATTTCCCTAACAAGAATCATGAGGACTTAAATAGAAGTTTCCAATCAATACAGTAGGCCCTGATGACTGAGAAGACTATTCTTTTCTAAGTCCACAGAAACGCCAGATAAAATGCAATAAAGGAGATACTGCTAAGCTCAAACTCAGGCAAGGGAAATGCCCTTGTACTAAGAATAAAGCAGCAGTTCGAAGTGAGAGTAGTAAACAGCAACAGAAGCCAAAATAGCTTAAAAGTTAGAAGCTGATGCACATGTGAGTCATGAAAGTCTACACCTGGTGAAACACAGGGTACAAAACCTCTGCCCATAACCTTAGGTGAGCAGAAACAAAGCTACAGCCATGGGTGGAAAAGATTCTCTTGTGAGCAACAAGAATACATAACAGTGAAATCCAAATTCATCTATCCAGATGGTACAGAGACACTACACCAAAACTTTAGTATGGAAGAAAGCTGGCCTGGAACCAATGAAAACTCTAAGCTAGTAAAGGAAAATTCAGAACCAGCCTATAAGGACATTTACTATCTAGAATATATGGGACTCCCTTAGAAAGCAAAAGAGAATCAGCAGATGTGAGAAAGGAAAAATCTGTACCATAAGAACTACAGATAATATAAAAATCTAAAAAAGATTTTTAAATTAGCATTTTATTTTGGGAAAAAAGCAAGAATAGAAACCATTAGGCAAGACCCAAAGATTATTACAAAAGAACACTGAATTTGAAAAAGAACCAAATAAAGTACATAAATGAAAAACATATCACTGAAATTAAAAATTCAATGGATATGTTGAACAACAGAATGGACTAACGAGGGAATGAATGTATTGGAAGATACATATGAGGAAATCACCTATAAGGAAGTACAGAAAGACATGGATCTCAAACAGAATAAAGACAATAAATCCACATCTGTACACATCACAGTAAAACTGCAGAATTTTAAAGATTAAGGGAATATTCTTTAAACTACCAAATCATTTTAAAAGAGAAAAATAGTCTACCAGCATGATTATTTAAAAAGCTGACAGCAGATGTCTCATTAACATCTCTAGATATCAACAGACAATGACAGAGTATCTTTAAAGGGCTTAGAAGGAAAAACTGGCCATCTAGAATTCTACGCTCAGATAAACTGTCATTAGAGAATAAGTGTAAAGTAACAAAATTTCCAGAAAAGTCTGGAGAGTTTAAGACTCAGTCTTAAGTGTAAGTCTATACTTTAGAAAGGAGGAAACTGAACCTGGAAAAACAGAATCATGAAGATATCAGAAACATGATAAATCTAAATTAGTACAGACTATACAAATAACACTGATGATTAACTGGCTATGGGTATATTTAAAACAAAAAAAAAAACATTATCTCATTTGAAAGACAGAGGAAAGCCAAGTTAAAACATTCTAAGGTCTTTCCAAACCAGTAAAATAAAGACAATGAAAATTCATTCACTCCAACAGCAGACAGACAAGAACCAAACAAAGAAGACACAGCAAATAGAAAACACGAAAAATAAGACAGCTAAGACAACTTCGAATAATGTCAATAAATTAAATTCACTTACTAGAAGGCAGAAATTACCAGACTGATTATAAAAGGAATTCTTTTAAGGCTAAATGACACAGAGTTTGAAAATAAAAGGATGAAAAAAGATAACAGACAATACGTAATAATGACATGAATCAAAAAGATTTAAATCAAATAATATAGCCCCAAACAAAAACAGCCGCAAATATATGCAGAAATTTTTAAACTATAATTGCAATTGATGATTTTAATACACTTCTAACAGAAACCAAAAAAGCTAGTATGAAAAAAATGGTGAGGATACTGATATTATGAACAAACTTAATTAGCTTAATCTAACAGATTAGCCAACAAATATTGATAATACACTTTCTGTCAAAGATCACATAGAACATTTACAAAAACTGAACATGTACTAGGCCACAAATAAGTCTCAATACAATTTTAAAAATCCACATCTCATTAATTCTCTGACCATAGTGTAATTAAAAATAAATTTAAAAATAAAAACAAAACAGCAAACAATCCTGTATGCTTGGAAATTAAAAAACACACTCCTAAGTAACCACTATGAACATCATAAAATATTTAAAACTAAATAACCACAAAAGAAACACATTTCGAAACAGATCCTGGAATATAGTTAACCTATAGTTGGAGAGAAATTTATAGACAACTGTATTTATTTAAAAATAAGAAAAACAAAATAAATGAGGTGAAGAAACTAAAAAAATAAATAAATCCACCACAATTAAAAGAGATCATTTGTATCTCTTTCTTTCTGTAAAGACTAACGAAATTTTTAAAACAGCAAAGATTAGCAAGAAAACCAAACCTAGTTCTCTGTAAAGACCAATAGATAAATCTTCCAGCAAGCGTGATAGAAAAAGAGAAGACAAAAACAAACAATATTGGAAAATCTCCAAAAGAAGAGATGTATATGGTTACAGATACAGTCAAGATTTAAACCATCAAGAGCATACAATTAATTTATGCTAATACATTTTAAAACATACATGAAATGAACACTTCTCTAGAAATCAATAAACAAAGATTATTCTAGGAGCAATAGTACATATAAATAGATGAATAATCATTAAAGAGACTGAATTCATAGACAAAAGGAATTCCCTTGACAAAAAAACACTAGACACAGATTCTCTAATTATAAAAAGCTCCCAAGAACAAACTAAAAAGGAAAATTATTCAGCTTATTTCATATAGGTAGGATAATTTTTGTATCAAAATCAGAAAGGAAAAGAACTAGAAAAAAAAGCATAACACCAATCTCACTTTTGTTCATAGAGGCAAAAAACTGACATAAAATTATAGCAATCAAATCCAGCAGTCTTTAAAGGAAAACAAGAAACCTGCCTTTGTAGTTCAGTATGTTAAAACATTACAGGAGGGGGAAAAAACATATCGTTAGCTAATTGGGGGGCTGTTAGGTAGATAGCAAGGGATTCTGGGTCTCCTAGGGACAAAAGTGGGTGCTGTTGCCTTACTGCAATTGCCCCACTAGGGAAGAAGGATGAGGCTAGGCCCCCAGTCATTTGGTCCTGTCCCACCCTAACCCTCTCCCCAGTGACTGCCATACCTGGGGGAGGAGGGAATACCCTATGAATCAACCAATCATAACTCAGCACGCCAGCTGCAAAAGAATGCTGAGGACCCTCTAGCCCACAGGCCAAGCAGCATAGGTACCACAGAGTCCAGAAATTGACCTAAAAACAACCTGCATGCGTAGTACTGCAACTTCCAACTGTCCAATCAAAGTGGTTCCATGGTGACGTCTGAGCCTCCAGGGAGGTCCCAATCTGAGCACTATAAAACAACATGCAGACCATAACCAAGTCCCTTTTCTTGCACCCTTCCTTTTGCTCTCCCTTTGCTGTGACAATGAGTCCAGTCATCATCTGTGGCATATGTATCATGCTCTGTAAACCTGTATATTGCTCTTGCCCTATAATCCTACCTTTCTCTCCTCAATAAACCTCATCTTCATGCTTGCCTTGCTTTGGTGTGTCTGGTCATTCTTCGGCCATGAGCACACTAAGAACTGACATTTCAGACTAAAACCTGATGGGGACTTTGATAGACTTAACATTCATTCAAACAAGGAATTAAGGAGAACAACTTGAAACCTGATAAAAGGAAATATACCAAAACCTTAGAGCAAACCTCAAATGTCATGATAAATTATTAAAAACTGGCTCCTCAAAATTATAATCAAGATAAGAAAGCTCACTGTCACTTTTTCTATTCCATACTGCACCAGAGATCCTAAACAGAAAAAAAGACGATGCACGAGAATTACAAAGGGACAAAACTATCAGAATTTGCATATAATATGACTGCCTTCATCAAAAATCCAAGGGACTCTACAGAATGAATGAGAGTTCATCAGGCTGAAGATCCATTTGAAACTGCCCTTTACAAATTAATAAAGGGGTGCGAGGTGAGAACTGTGGTAAAGGCCTAAACTTTACAAAGGCACAGGCATAGCTAAAAATAATAATAATGATCAGCCACTGTTCCCTTGTTTGCTTTCCCATATTGCTACTCAGAAGTCACATAGCTGATGGTGATAAAGATTCTTAACTTTACCCATAGATAACGTCACTCTTACGAAACCTAAGGCTAGTTTCTGAGATATCATCCTGGCCCTGCATTCTGGTGGAAAGGATGACCTACCCAGATTAATGGTCCATACTAAGGAACTGATTCAACCGGTATTGTGACCCCCACCCGAGAACCAACTCAACAAAGAAGACAATTTCTACACCCCAACGGTTCTGCCCAAACCCAGTCAATTAGCAAACCCAATTGCCTAGCCTTTTGCCCACCAAACTGTCTTTAAAAACCCTTTCTCCCAAATTTTCAGGGAGGTGGATTTGAGGAATTCCTCCCAACTCCCCACTTAGTGCTCTGTGGAATTAAGCCCTTTCTCCATTGCAACCCCAACTGTCTCGGTGTACTGGCTCTTCTCTGTGCAGCAGGCAATACGACCTAGTAGGACAGCAATAATGTCTATTATACCATCAAACATGTAAAAATCAATAATGTTCCTACATACAACCAATTAGATAATATAATTTTAAAAAGGCCACTTACTATAGCAACAAAAACTATTCCACACCTTGAAAAAAATTATATATGTAAAACTTTCATGTAGTGAAATGATAAAATATTAAAAGACCAAAAAAAAAAAAAGAGCTGTGTAAATGGAGATGTATCATATTTGTGGAGGTAAGATTCAATAGCATAAAGATGTCAGTTCTTTGCTAATTAATCTATAAATCCAATGTAATTGGGTTTTATGGGGAGGCTTGCCCTACCACTTATGATATAATTTTATTGTTTAGCTCTCCGGTTTTATAATACAGGCCTAAAGCTTGGAAAACCACTTGAGTGATTAGCATCTTCCTCAGTCTACTCTCTCAAAAAGTGATTATTTCTTCCAACTCTCTGACAGGAGCTGAATTGCAGAAGATTCTGGATTGAGGTCCCTGGGAAGTGCTGTGTTCTATCTATTTAAGAGATATCCCGATATGTTTAAAACAAGAGGTGGTAAAATTGATACTAAACTCAACTGTAAACTCATAATCTTGCTTATGAGGATGGCCAGACATTTTACTCTTCCGCAAGGCACAGAGTGGTCTACCAGATTTAAGCAGAGCCAAGGAGTTACTCTGTTCATAAGTCTCAGATTTGCACACCTGAGGGAACAGATAACAGAACAAGTAACAACTGGCTACCATTACCATAAAACAACTCCTGCTAGAATAGAATAGTTGCTGCAGATATCTCACTTTAAGCAGGACTATCTCGCCAACTGTAAGGCGGGTGGGGAGGCCATTGACCAAATGTCAATGATCCCAATTTATAATCCTCTCCCTTAACTAACTACCTGACCTTTTGAGTTGTTTCCCAGAAATGGTGGATTTTCTGCAAGATGAAGGCTGAGATTCTGAAAGCCCCAGGGCAGACTTCCTGATGATTCACCATCCCCAAGAACCTGCCCCCAATACACAGGACCTGTCCCAAGGCACTTGGCCCCTCCTTTAAAGGCCCATGAACTCCCTTAGTCTGAGAGACAGATCTGAGGCAGCTTCTCTCATATTAAAAATGCCTTTCATCCTTGGCAATCCTCCTTGTCTCAATAATTGAATCTTTGTGCAATGAGCGACTAGACCTAGACCGAAACCCCCTCGCAGTTTTGACAACACAACAACACACCAGAGCCAGGTACAAAATATACTGGCAAATAATTAAACAAATTAACCTAAGCAATGCAGGTATTTAATACCACTTGGGTTAATAGTAATGAGGATAATTGGTTTGGTTCAGGCACAGCTGATACAGAACTGTGTATGGACAACAGAGTAGGCTGAGTAAGTACACTTTTGAACTGGGATAATTTGATCAGAGAAGAGGATTATTCCCTTCTTACTTGCTGTGATAAACTGGCTTGTGTACTTGATCTAAAAACAGCACACTTCAGTTTTAATTTTAAATATGCTTTAATTTTAAATATAGATCATATGGTAACCCTATGTTTAACCCTGTGATGAACTGCCAGACTATTTTCCAATTTCAAATTAGTTACTTTATATTATAAAGAAAAGGAGTGTTAAAATATACTTTTTTTGTAAGGGTATATATGATGGCAAACGTGGTCTCTGCCCTTGTGGGGGAGACAGACAATTAAAAAGTAAACTCACAAATAAATGTATTGTAACAAATTATGCTAATTAAAAAGAAAAATCAGTAAGAATGAAAAAGAACAACAGGGGAGCCTACTTAGCATGGTTAAGGAAGACCAATCAGCATTATAGATAGAAGACATGTGTGATTGACCTCAAGGAAAGAGAAGGGAAAAGTTTTAGGAACTAAAAGGCCACTGAGGCTGGAGAGTTTTGAGCAAAAAAGAGAGGGCATAAGATCAAATAAAAGAGTAGGCGGGAGCCAGATGTGTCAGAGCTTTTGAAGTACGACAGAAAAATACTGTAGAGTTTTAAGCAAAGGAATGACATAATCAAATTAAAAGATAATTCTGGCTGCTGTGTGGAAATTGGGGAATAAGGAGTGAAATGGGCCAAGAACGAAAGCACGTGTTGTTATGATAGTTTTAATTACACTGAGAACACACAAAGAAGGGAAATTTTCACTGCCTCCAAATGAGGTTGAGAACGGTAATTCAGTTGCACTGAGAAACGAGCTTTCAATTTAGAAACCAAACATAAAGGAAATTTGCATAACGTAAACTCCAACGAAATTGAAATTAAGCGCAACTAGAAATTTAGCTAAAGTAGGACCTGAACTATCCCTGCTATCCAAATCATTCCCAACAGTATCAATTTGTTGACGAACACCTTTACTTGGGCTAAAGTTTCGCCCCCTTCAAATATCTTCTAAGGCGAGCTACTCTGGTGAAAGAGAAAAGATAAAGGGCAGATGAGCGGTGGGAAAGGAATGCTGGACGGTGAGTGCCCCGTAGATCCAGCCAGTCTCTAGGAAAAGTACTTATAAACAGCCTCATTTAGATGAGAGAAAGAAGGAAACGCTCAACCGCTGAATTTCTTACTTATATTCTTGCTCCTTGGCGAGGAGGTCCGGTCGAGGTGTAGCAGGCTTCTGAACGCGTGGCGGGAGCGGAGTCCCTGGAACGCTGCGTCTCTGTAAAAGAGGCAGAGACTTTTAGACCTGAAGTTAAAGGAGGATCGGCGTCCTCAGTCGCCTGGAACCCAGGAGTCTGGAGTTGAACCGACCCTAAGACCAAGGTTTCGCCCAGCCATCTTTCCCGAGCGCGACGCGGTTACCGAGGCAACGACGCATCTTCCCGCGAGAGTTTCCACACCGCAGGCAGCCTCCCGCGAGAGCGCCAGCTCCTTCCCACTCCCCGGCTCCCGGCAGAGAGCTGCGTTAGGCAGGGGTCGGGCCTGAGAGCTGGGCAGAGGGAGCCGCCAGCGCTCGCTGGAGTCTACACGGCCCCAGGAACCCAAGAAGCCATCCTAGGGCTTTGACTTAGAGCCGGTGCAAATTTTCAACAGGGACTGGGGGGTTAAGACTTCAACATATTTTGGAGGGGAACACAATTCAACGTAGAACAGAAATCATGCAAACTGTGGTCTTAGAACACAATGAAATTAAACTGGAAGCCAATAACAGAAAAACAACTGGAAAGTCACAAAATATTTACAGGTTAAATCCATACTTCTAAATAAGACGTGGGTCAAATAGATATCTAGAGAAATTTAAAAAGTTTCAACTAAATGAACATTAAACTACAACTGACCAAAATTTGTGGGATGTAATGAAAGCAGTGCTTAGAGGGCTTAGCATTAAATGCATGTATTGGAAAAGAAGAAAAATCTAAAATCAACAATCTAAATTTCTACCTTCAGCAACTAGAGAAAGAAAAAAATTTAAGCTTTAAGAAAAAAGAAAAGAAATGATAAACATTAGGACACAAATCAATGGAATTGAAAACAGGAAAGCAATAGAGAAAACTGCAGAAACCAAAATCTGATTCTTTGAAAAGATCAATAAAAAGTAAATAAACCTCTAGCTGTGCTGACCAAGGAAAAAAACAGGGAAGACCCAAATTTGCTGTTCTATGTTCCTTTATGTGATGGAGAGTCAGGTGTGGCCATGAGAGGAGATGCAGGAGAGGTCAGGAAAGTAAAGTTTATTATCCTCGCAGGTCTTAGAAACAAGAGTCATGCCACATCAAAAAGCAATACGTTGGGCCGGGCGCGGTGGCTCACGCCTGTAATCCTAGCACTCTGGGAGGCCGAGGCGGGTGGATCGTTCTGAGCTCAGGAGTTCGAGACCAGCCTGAGCAAGAGCAAGACCCCGTCTCTACCAAAAATAGAAAGAAATTAATTGGACAGCTAAAAATATATATAGAAAAAATTAGCCGGGCATGGTGGCGCATGCCTGTAGTCCCAGCTACTCGGGAGGCTGAGGCAGAAGGATCACTTGAGCCCAGGAGTTTGAGGTT